>PVJX010003959.1:77339-100862 GCA_004027295.1 Dolichotis patagonum
CTGGGCACCTCTCAAGAAGACACAGACAGAAGAATGGAGGAACAAAAATGGAGAGAAAAATTTAATGAAGAATTCAGAAAAAACCTAGAATTCATGAAGCAAATTCAAAGAGATTATCAGGAAACTAAAGACTCCATAGAAAGCTGGCAAAACTGCTTGAAAGAAACCAAAGAGAGACTATCAAAAATTGAACACAGGCCTGCAATGTGGGGTCATGAAAGGGAAGATCTCTCAAAAATAACAAGGGAGCAGGCAGTAAAGATACAAAGACTGGAAGATGACAATAGGATCTATAACTTAAGAATAAAGTATGTGAATGAAGAAGCAGGAATCAAACCAGAGGAATTACAAAGGCTATTCACAGAAATTATTAAAGAAAATTTCCCAAGCACAGAAAAAAGAAATGATATGCAGAGGTATGAAGCATACAGAACTCCAGCCACCTACAACCCAAACAGAGCTACACCCAGACACATAATAATCAAGATCCCAGAAATTCAATATAAGAACAGAATATTAAAAGCCATCAGAGAAAAGAAACAGATCACCTATAAAGAAAAACCCATCAAAATCACAGCAGACTTCTCGACACAGACCATCAGGTCAAGAAGAGCTTTGGAGTAAAGTAATTCAAATGCTGAAGGAGAACAATCTCTAGCCTAGATTGATGTATCCTGCAAAACTCTCTCTAGAAATTAATGGAGAAAAAAGATGCTTCCATGACAAAGAGGAACTAGAAGAATTTGTGACCACCAGTCCAACCCTACAAAAAATACTGAAGGACATTCTAGGGAGAGAGAACAAGAATATGAGCATTTCAGGGACAGTGGCAGAGAGGCCTCAGTGAACGAGGCAGACAGTGGAGTGGAAGAGAAAAATAGACTATCAATGGCAAAAAAATAGAATAGCAGAAATGAGGCAGAGAAGATTGGCTATAATCTCTAGTATAGAGGGCCTCGAAATACTAACAGAGAGAAACACAGGCAGAGTAGATCAGGAGATAGGGTCCTTTGAGCTGCTCTATATAGGGAGGCAGTGGGACCCAAAACAAGCAGTGCACCCCATGGGAGTGAAAGGGGAGGAATTGTCTAAAAAAGGGAGGCAGAGGATATTGCTAATTGGGTAACAAGATTTAAAATTTACATTATTCTCATCACTCTGCTTGGATGGGTTACGTGCTGTTCCACTTTGTCTACTTACACTAGACTTGAGGACATGGTCAGCTATCCCAAAAATAAGAGGCCATATTATGGTAATCATCCCTAATTTTCCTATCAACTTAATCTGAAGCCCCTTATAACTTACACTGTCTTATTATGACTGATCTTATTTGAATCTGGTTTGTTAGATTGCTACTTTGTATTGACTGATTTTATTTAAATCTGTTATGACGGATAGCATCATAGGCAACTACACTGAAGATGACAAGATTCACTAAGATACCCACTCTGGTTTGATTATTACTTGTTTTTGAAGTCTTATAATATCTCCAATGCTTCATTTTTATTAATGTTATTATACACTGCTGAGACACCATGGTAACCATTGTAGATCACCTTGTATTGCAGTTTTATGTGACTGTTTTGCCTCATGCTTTTCTCGGAATTGTTTTATCTTGCTTTGTTTTGTTTTTCCTGCTAATACAGAAATGATAGATATACAAGTAGAGACTCATGCATGTGTAGAGTTTATAAACAGTTTACGAGAACCAACTATATAACACATGTTGAACAACTACTTTTAAGAAAAAGAGATACTACAATACCCAGTGCTGACTCCATAATGTCATGATGTGAAGTCCAGCAAAACTATCACTTTTTGTTCAAAGTGATCTTAGCTTGCTTTGCCTTGTTTAAGTTCAACACACATTAAGGTATGGACAGATGTTTTGAGGAGAATGAGAGACACTATGACAGCCATTCTTGGCTTCCCTAATGTCTGGTCTTGAAGACCTGAAATGCCCTCCTCATCCTGCTCAGATCAATTGCATACTAGGTTGTTTCATGTGAATTTCCTGTATGTGACAATATGGACAACTATTTGGAAGAAAACAAGAGTCAATATCATAGTGAATATCTCCGATTATCTAGTTTTAAAATTTTTGTCTCTTACATTGCTTTCTTGTGATCCACTTTGTTCTGTTTTGTTGTGTTTAATTCTACCCTTTTGATATAATTGCATGTATATTTGTATGGGTAGGATAGATGGCTATATTGCTGTTTTTGGCAGATCGTGGAGCAGAATTGTTAACAGTCTCACTGCTTGAATGTCTACTTTACATATTTTAACTTTGTAAATTGAACAACTATTTCCAAGAAGTCAGTATGTAATTTGTCAAGCAATAATTTCTTAGGTTTTTTTTGTTGTTGTTCTTTTCCTTTTTTCCTTGGAATACTGTATTGTTGCTACCCTTTATTCTGTTTTGTTTTGTTTTTTTTCTCTTTAAATTAAAAAAAAAACTGTAAAGTGGGCCGGGGGTTTAGGTCAGAGGCCTAAGTGCCTGCTTGGCAAACGGGAGGTCGTGAGTTCAATCCCTAGCACACATACACACAAAAAAACCTGTAAAGTTAGGGACTGACTCACAGTTGAAAGTTTTTAAATCAAAGATTCAATAAAGCAGTGTTTCTGCTACTAACATGTTACATTCAAACACTTAAGTGAACGAAACACTTATGAACAATTTTAAATATAATCACCTACCAAGTACGGTGGTGCACACCCACAATCCCAGCGCTTGGAAGACTGAGACAGAAGGATTACTGCGAATTTGAGGGCAACCTGGGCTACAAAGTGAGCTCGAGGCCAGCCTGAACTACACAGGAAGGCCTGTCTCAAAAATCAATCAATCAATCATCCATTCATAGCAAATTAGGCACCGTCTGTGGATCAGTTTAGTAAACTATCCTAGCCTTCAAGATCTTCAGCATAATACAAAGCAAGAAAAAATGCATCAGCATGGGTAAGTATCAATTCCCAGTCTGACTGGTCTACAATAAGGTCTTCTTCCTTCCTACAAAACAATAAACTAAGCCAGGAGTGGCAGTACAGGCCTTTAATACCAGCCCTAAGGAGGCTGAGGCAGGAGGATCATGAGGTGAGGCCAGCCGGGGCTACCCAGTCAGTTTTGAAAGCCTACAGTGAGACGGGTCACAAAAATCCACACACACACACAACCCCCAACGAAACAATGTAAACCTCCTAAGTTTGCACTCACATTCGGACAATTTACCACACAAAAATGTAATTTAAAGAAAAGTTAAATAAAAGTTATGCACAGTTCGGAGCTAGGAACAAGTTTGCTATGCCCTTAAGTGAATGTTCACACAGCGCTGCTTAACACACGCGGTGCTGCTGCGTTTCCCGCTAACCCGCACCTCCTCTGTGTTATGTACATGGCTCCTTCGTGGCATGCAAACCTCGGGAAGACATACATGAGTTTTCTTTCCCAACGTGCAGCAAAAGCTCTAGCTCTGGCATGGACGGCCCACCCAGCCCGTCCCTGGCAGCGGCGCCGCGGAGGGGAGACCGCAGGCTGGCGGCCCGGGCTCCTGGAGAAGCCCGCGTCCTCGCTGGAGCCGACTTGGGGTGCGATCCTCTTCCAGGCTGCGCTGGCCTTCGCCGTGGGTGTGTCCCCACCCGGTGCACATCCGTCACGCCGCCGCCACCCAACGCAGACCTCCGATCCGACCTACACGCCACACCGCCCAGGACGCAGGGCCTCGCGGTCTGCCGGCGTGGACAGATCGTGGCGCTCTTCCGCGTGTGTCTTTTTGAATGGTCTCATGAACTGTGTGTCCATGTTAAACTTGTTCCCTTGCAATCTCTAACTACGCTTGTAAAAGTCCTCTGTGCCATGGTTACCGCGCCCATCTCATGGAAATCTCTACACCCAGCTCATCTTTTACACCCCTATTGAATTTTGTTGTACATGGTGGTGGTGGGCTTTTGTTATAAAAATCAACCAGCATGGCTTCTAGCAATTTTAGCGATTTTCCCTTGATATATTTTCAGGCCATGTTACCAAGTACAAATTAAAATCTTTATATTTTAAATACTTTTCATTATAAGGTAGCCACCTTTATCTTCATTTGTTTCTGATTTAAAACCTATTCCAATATTAATACAATCACAGATATTTTTTGGATTGCTACTTGCACAGGATATAATTTTTGATCCTTTTCAACTTTTATGTCTTCTGGTGTCTCCAGCCGGGAATGGCTGGTTATATTAGCACGATATTAGCACACACACACACACACCCGTCTTCAACGGAAGCATTTAGTCACCTCAATACCTGACACACTGAGGACTGAATCCACCATTCCGCTGTGCTCCCTCCTGGTGTGGCTTGTCCTACATTCCTGGTTCACGTCTTTAATTCTCTCCTACGCTATTTTTATTACTCCAGTTTGTTTCTGCACGTGTTAGGTACAAGGTCCACACGGTTTTCCCAGTTAGCAGCAGTCACATGTGATCACTGAGCTGGGCTGCAGCTCTGGCTCGTGTGGCCCAGGTCTGTGTCAATCCCTGGCCCCCCACGAAGGGACTCGCTGAAACGTGGCTTTCCAAATGGAGATGCGCCACGGTGGGACTTCTGAAGACTTAGTATGAAAGTTAAAATGTTAAGCTACCCCCGCAGTATTTCACACTCACCTTCTTGTTGAAATAAATGACGCTTTGGATACACTGAGTTGGTATAACACATCACGAAGGGCTGGACACGTAGCTCAGGGGTAGTGTTTGCTGAGCATGCGTGAGGTCCCAGAGTCAATCCCCAGCACGGCAAAAGGCAAATATGAAACTAAATATACCCATGTATGTCCATGTGTACACCTATGAATGAAGTACACTAAATGTAACTGCACCCATTTTTCTATCCGTGGTTACTGGAAAATGTGTGATTGCAGACACGGCTTACACTGTGTTTGCATTAACACTTCCCTGTGGTTGTAACACTGACACTGATTTATCTAACAAAGTTCAGGGCTGCTTCACACCCCCACAACCTATCAAGAACAACGCCATCACCTTTAAACCCTGCTCTGGAACCTGTGTGCACAAAACCCAGTCCCAGGGGTCTGGGGCCCCACCTTAGCAATATTCACTTAGGGTTATCATTTTTGTTGCTGTTCATTTTTTCTTACGTTTCTTATCTTCCAACAGAAGCACATCTTTCAGTGCTTCTTTTAGTAATAAATTCTCTCTAGTTTTTGTAGACTATGCAACTTTAATTTTAAAGAATCATGTACTGGGTATTAATGCTTGACAAGCATTTTCTTCAGCATCCTACAGAGTGTTAATAGTATCCTTTTTCTTGCTGAAAAGTTGTAAATCTATCCATCGCCTCTTTCACAATAATGCCTTTTTTTGTGGCTCTTTTTAACAGCTACTCTACTTTTCAGCTAAACCATTCTGTCAAACTGCTGGCTGGCTGGCTGGCTTTTCCAAGGCAGGATTTCACTATGCACTGGACACTGGCCTTGAACTCACAGTGATCCTCAATCCTGTCCTCGATGCTCGGGTGCTAGGGTTATAGGGCGCACCACCACACCAGGCACTGGCAAACTATTCTGACATGAACTCCGTTCTTCATTCTGCCTGGGCTGCATGTCCTGATTGCCTAAGTCACTGTCTTTCATGAATTCTGGAAAATTCTCAGGAGTTCTTTGCAAATATTCTCTCTTCTCTCCTAAGGTTCCATGAATAAAGAAGTTCACTTTTCCTCTCCACTGCTTTCCCTTCCCACCTTCATCATGCAATACACACACTCTCTTTTGACACGGTCCTAGACCATGAATTCTGACTGCTGCAAGGCTCTGCCTGCTGCCGGCCCATTACTCAGTGGTAAATTCCAGTCACTGCGTTTCTCCACTGGAGAACTTCCATTCTGGGTTTTTTCTGATTTCCAATCCGTTGTCTCAGTCCTTACTGTTTCCAATTCTCAACTAAAGAACTGAATCTTTCTGGTATTTCTCAAAACTTAGTAAATATTGCTATATACAGTTCCTTTCTAATAATAGTCACTACAGTAAGCAGCACTGACAGGTCTGTTTCTGTTATTTCTGGATTTCACACACTGTCCGGCTTCATACCGCTGGCGATCTCCACACACTGCACTTGGTATTTATACGAGCTGGGCGTGGTGGTGCAGGCCTGTATAACCCCAGTACTCGGGAGGCTGAGGCCCTGGATCACCCTCAATTGGAGGCCGCCCCGGGCTACGTTGTGAGCTTAAGCCTGAACCACACAGGGACACGGTCTTAAAAACAGCAACACTGTCTTAAAAAAAAAACAAGACAAAAGAAACCCAAACAACTCTATATAGAAATTCTGAAATCTAAAAAACTTCAGAGATTTTCAGCAGAGGCTCTGAGACTTCAGATCACGAAATCCAGGGACGGCATTGTTTCTAGGACCCGGAAAGAACTCGAAGAGACACTCTGCCCAGAAACTGACTTACCTGCAGGTCACGCTGTCCAGGTGCAGCTCAGTCCGAACAGCAGCAGGTTTGCGCGCACTCCCATCCCTCCCTGGGCTCTCACCTCCATCTCTTTGTCCTTTTAACGCAGGGAAACTTAAAAATGCCTCTCAGCCACTTCTTTCGGGTTTGTAGGGGCCAGCGAAGCAAAATGAACTGAAACGCCGGGCTGGCATCTTCAGATTTCCATCTTCTGCCAGATGCTGGCGCAGCTCCCCCTGGTCAGCGCTCCAGGGCCGGCAGAGAAACTGTAACCCGCCTGCCCGAGGGTCCCCAAGAGGTGTGCCGCCGTGGCAGGAGCCAGAAATCCCAGGTCGAGTTTATCTGCAACAGTTTGTTTCCTATTTCTTGACATTGTCAGTGCATATTTCTACCAAAATATAATTGCTCTTCACACTTTGCAGAACAACTTTTATCTCCAACTCAATTTTATCAGCAAGTAATCTTGCCGTTCACACCTGTTCAAGGAGCTCAGTAAAATTTTCATTTCTCTAACCGGTCTCCGTCAGCTGTGCCCTGAAGTCCCTTTCCCAGCTGACATCGGGGGTGTGTTCGGCCGATGCGTATTTTAGCCCGTCCTTTCTTAGGGCCACTAGACCCCGCCTCAGTGTGCGCGCCGAGCAGGGGCCGTGAATCAGACCCGCTCTGTCTCATCCGGGCCAGAAAACGGCGCCAGCAAGGGCGTGATTCCCACCTGGTTCCGGGTCATTTTGTGACAAACAAGCTGGGAAGGGGTGAGGCTTAAGCCGGGACGACAGACTCTCTGGCTGCCCGGCTCCAGCGCACCCCTGGCTTAGTGCGAGGCTGTGCGCTCCGCTCCACGCAGATCGGCGTCTTCCACCCGGCAACGTCGCTCTGAAATAGTGCAGTTCTGAAACCTGGGCGGTGGCGGTTCCAGTGGCATCTAGATGGCAGAAGCCAGGGACACTGGCAAACATCAAGAATATAAAAGACAGAAGCCCCACACAGAGAAAAAACTGTACAGCCAAAGTAACAAAAGCAGAGGTGGAAAACCTCTGACGCACGGCGGGCCCAACCGCAGGAGAGAAGAGAAGCCCACATAACAGCGAAGGGAGAGAGCAGACAGTGCCACCGCAACACTGCCGGGGCTCTGCACACAGCCATGCTCAGCGCGGCTGCCACCGACCCCTTCCAGCCGAAGCCCCGTCCTGACTGACTGCATCAGGACAGCACCACCAGCCTCCCGGGCGAGTCCTCAGGGAGTGCTCCTCCCTGGCTTCCGCGCTCCTCCACTGTGCAGGGGCTGCGCCTCGTGCAGCCGGCCCCGGCTCCTCCGCGCCAGCCCCATCTCCATGCCCGACCTCTGCTCCCGTGCTGCTTATTTCTACTAGTTTTATTCTTCTGCAATGCTCAATGTGGCTATGAGTCAAATTCTATGTAAAGCAAGTCACCACTTACAAGAGGCATTTAGAAACCACATTTATCAAAGTAAAATAATTTCCTTTCACAAAAACATGAAGTCCATAGTCCTTTTTCTCCTGTTTCCTCCCTTTTCTTCTGTCATTGATTTAATGAGTGGCTGTAACATTTTCTTTCACTTATACAATAAATGGATACTATTTGAGACAAAAAATGTGTTTGGAAACTTGCTCACTATTCTAACCTGTAATTAATTACTGGAGTTACCTGGTTGACAGTCCAGCATCACCTCCTTTCTAAGCTACCCCACCTTACTCATTTCAATTTCCTCTCCTACTACAGGTTATTCTATTGTTTTCAGAACACCGTGAGACTGCATTTTCTGCAATGTTACCATCACTTCTGAGTGAACACCTGTAGACTGAAGAAGTTGTAGCAATTACACCGTTATGTTGGACAGGCCAGAGACCACAGTAGTGCCACTCATTCTAATCCATGATCATCACTTGCTTACTGCAGTATTGTGCACTAAATCTAAAATATTTCCAAGATAAAAAGAATCTCTTAAACATCATGTGGACCCCATCAATATGTACAATTTTTATGAATCCATTTAAAATACATTTAATTTTAAAATTTAACAAGCCTAGAGAGAAAACTAAACGCAAAGCATGATTCTTGCCGCAATCTTGGATCAAACAAGAAAGGATACTATTAAGGATGTTGACAAACCTGAAGGGTGGCTATTAGGTAATATGGTTCTATTAACACTAAATATTCTGAATGTGATTGCTTTGTTGTGTTTACACAGGAAAATGTTACTGTGTTTAGGGTAAACTTACATGATGTTCTTAAGTTATTCTCAAAAGTTTCAGGAAAAAAGCACAGTCATGGTTATTCCTCAGTACCCATGGGGACTGGTCCCAAGACTGCCCCTGCAGACCGGACAATCTGAAGATGGTCAAATCCCTTTCATTAAGTGGACTGGCATCCGCTTATCATCTACACACACCTCCCTATGTATTTTAAATCACCTCCAGATTACTTATCATAACATAATGCTAAGTAAACAATTACTGTATTGTTTAGAAAGTAATGATGGGGAAAAGTCCGTATGGATCCAGCACAGGTGCCATTTTGTCCTGCAAATTTGCAATCTGTACTTGGTTGATTCCACATATGCTAGCAAGTACACGTAGGTGTGTGTGTACGCATGTACGCGTGTACACATACACAAGCATTGAGATGGTGCTAAAAACTGGTAAAGAGTGTTCCAACTTTACTGTGGGTTTGACATACTTCAAATTAAAAACAAAAATCTTAATTTAAATGCCTTCAATATTTTCCCTGAAATACATGAGCTCTCTCCACCTTTGGAAGGACCTTCAATTTTAGATCCAGGGCATCTTCCTCCTGTGGGCCTGCCTCATTCTCTGGAAATGCCCATCCAGAGCTATCCTCCTCCATCCTGGGACTTTGTCCCTTACCTTTACTGTCTACTCCTTTTCAAACGCATTTCTTACATCACTCACTCGATTTTTCTACATTCCTGCATTTAATGCACATTTTTTTTAATGAAGTGACAATACTTTTTAAAACTCTCCAGAGGCTCTTCTCAATTTGACCCATGTTCATCATACAACAGATTTAGTGAAACAAACTATACTTTTGTTACTGGAAAAATAAAGGTGTTATTTATTAAATCTTTTGCTTCTTGGGAGCTGGGGATTTAGCTCAGTGGTGTAAGGTAAGTGCCTGCCTGGCAAATGCAAGGTCATGAGTTCAATCCCTAGTACCAAAAAAAAAGAAAAATCTTTTTGCCTCTTGCAGTATTCTTAGCAGCATCTTCATGAAAGAAGCTCTTCCTATTTTTCACTGACCCCAAAGGGACTTCCTTTCTGCTCATCCATCTAGAAGATCTAGTAGAAGGGAACAAGCACCTTGTGCTTCCTCTCGGTTTTCTTGGAGTGGGAGCAGACACGCCTCTAAGCGACAGTGCTTCGCTGGGCTCCACCCTAGTACTCTACAGGGTTCAAACAGCTGGCAGAGCGGCGGGCAGCGCTGCAGGAAAGTTAAAGATCTAAGAATGTCACAAAAGGCATCCTCTGCCTAGACAGGCTGAGGCAGGAGGGTCGCCAGGGGTTCGAGGGCAGCCTGGGCTGCACAGGGGGTTCAAGGCTGGTCTGAAGCACACAGCAAGAGCCTGTCTCCAAACAACCCCGGAAGGCCTCCTTCACAACGGCTCCACACTGGGCCTCTCTGCCTCACGCACCATGCCCAGGTTGGTGCTCACTTAACAGAATCAGCCTTGCTGTTTCCAAGGTTAATGAGCACACAGGATACTCACGAAGCGACAGGAAGCAGCCTGCAGAAGGCGTGCACTTGCCCCTGCCATCTGTTTCCGGCGTCACAGCTTTCTCGCCCGGCCCCCAAGTCGGAGGTGAGAGGCTTCAGACCGTGTCCCGATGGGCCTGGCTTCCCTGACCGCACACCTGTCACCCAGCCCTGTGACTTCCGGGTATGACCGCATACTATTACCAGAATTTTACTGCACAATAGTTTACCTGGTTCTAGAATAACTCCTGTATTTTGTTACGGAAAGCCAGGACGGGTGTTTGTAAGTCTCGTTTCTTTCATCTTGCCCAGAAATAACAGCCATTCCTTTTCACTCAGTAAATGTTACCTGAGCATTACTGCATACTCAGGCTGCTGCCAAACCCTAGCCCATTCACAAGCTAAAAATAATTCCCACTCAATGAAGCTTATACTCCACTCCTACAGAATAAGAATTGGAGAGAGAGAGAAAAAATACAGGGTGATAAGTGATGAAACAAAAAGTTAGAACTGAAAATAAGCAAAGGAGACAGACTCTTGATACCTCAGTTAGAAAAATCTCTTTACAGAGGTGTTCTAAGTGTGATCTAAAAGGTAAACAGAAGCCAAGAAATCTAAGAATGAAAAGTATTACAGACAGAGGCCAAAAATAACCTGGCCTTCAAGGAACTGAAACAAAGCAAGTATGTCACAACAGAATCAGGCAGAGAGGGTACAAGATTAGGTTACAGAAGTAGGGAGCTCTGGGTCTTCTGCTCCCCAGGAAGAAGCAGGAGCTTGCTTCTCAAGGGAAAAAGGTTTAACAGGATCCTAGGCAGGGAAGGTGCATGATTCAAATTAGCTTTTATAATCACTCCTTTAACCATAGTGAGTAGATAAACTGGAGGGAGACATACAGGTTTGAGTCTGACACTGTATTTCAGGGATAAGATTTAAAAAAAAAAAAACTGGTTAGTCCCAAAGTGATGGCAGTGAAGAAAAAAAAAGATGGATTTAAAATAATTTGTTAGATGGGTGTGGTGTTACATGCCTGTAATCTCAGCACTTAGGAGGCTGAGGCAGGAGGATCCTTCCGGAGTTAAGAGACCAGCCTGGGCTCAAAGTGAGCTCAAGGCCAGCCTAAACTGCATAGTGAGACCTTGTCTCAAAAAGACAAAAATAAAAAGAATTTGTTAATGTTGAACATGATATCACATGCCTATAATCACAGCAGTGGGAGGCTGAAGCAGGAAGATCACCACAAATTGAAGGTTAGCCTGGGCCGCACAGTGAATTCACGGCCAGCCTGAACTATATAGTGAGATCCCGGCTCCAAAAACATAAAAAATTAAAATAGGAAAGACTTGGCAGCCAGGCTGAAGGGCTGGAGGTAAACAGGAAGAAAAAAAAGAAAATGAAAGAAAAAGAAAAACTTTCATTAGGTTAATTTTGAAATCGGATATTCTCCAGTAGAGATGAATTATAAAATACCGAACACAAAGCAAAAGTCTAGTAAGAGAAATAAATTTGGCAGTAAACGAAGATACTTAATATCAAACGAAGTATTGAATATTTAGTTTTCTTCTAACAGGATTAAAGATGGTAACAGAAAGTACTATACTCTAAATGGTAAAGAAAGAAAACACAAGGAACTGGTAACAATGGTTCCACCAACAAGCCCAGCTGGCTAGGGAGATACAGACACAGGAGGGACACTTTAATCTTTACAATGCACCCTTGGTGACAGGAAAAAACCCAGCACCTGCAGGCTCCTGGCCTGAGCCGCAGTGCTCCGTGAGGACTACTGGAAAGCACCTCTCACCTGCCCCCCACCCCAGACGCTCCCAGGCTTTCACAGCATGAGCGTGTAAGTCATTCAAAAAGTTAAGGAAAACCCTGAGTCCAGCGCAGACAGAGCACTAGGGGGAGAAATAACGTGTTCGTGCTTCTAGACAATCACTGTTCTATTAAATCCTCCACGAACACCAGAAAAAGGGTCAGCACATCAGCTCACACTAAAGTTGCAAATAAAACTTTCCATTACAAATCCACATTAATCACTTTATCAAAAGATGAGTGCGCCAGAAATGATCTCCTGAGTTCAACAACCCAATCTTACTTTCACAAGGAAGAATAAAAGCAGAGACAGGTATAGTGGCACAAGCCTGTAATGGCGGCAGGCACAAAGGAGGCTGAGGCAGGAAGATCACCACGAGTTCAAGGCCAGCCTGAACTACATAGTGAGATCCCATCTCAACAAATCTTAAAGCCACCAAGCCCCGTGCTCCGGGTCCTAACCTGCTGCTGACGCCAGCTCACCAGTGTCTGTCTACACCCGGCTGGGTTAGCTGCGTGCCACAGAAAGCATACCGAAAACTACCACTGCAGTCAACCTCTCACATGTTTAAATCCCAAACTGGACCATTTCTGTTCTAACTTAGTTAACAAAATTGACTTTTTTGAACAAATAAGTGGAAAACACCCCCGGAGCATCAAGACCACGTTTAAAAGTATGCGAAGCGTCACCCTAGCAGCCGGCATGTCAGGGGCAGGCACCGTATAACCGTCCCGTGCTGCACCCTGCACCCTGATCTCACTCCAAAACCCCGTGAGAGGAAAATATCCCTGCTTCACAGGTGGGAAAACAAACACATTATCTTCTAAAACTACATTATCTAGAAAAAGGGAGAATCGTGGTTCCTAAGATCTACACCCCTTTTCTACACCGCCAGCTTTCAAACACTGAGTTTCAGGATCCTCATATATTTCATACATCCACACCCCCAGCCCTAGGCCAAGCTGACCTCCAATTTGCAGGATCCTCCTGCCTCAGCTTCCAGTTTATGTTCAACTTCCTGCATACTCTTAAGAACTAGAGAAAAATCCTGAAACCTCTGATATAGATGCATCTATTCACATATGTCATAATTAGAAACACTTTAAATTTCACACAATAAATTTACTCTACAATAAACCCATTACAGATTAACATTAAAAAGCTTTATTTCACCCTAGTTAGAATATTATCAAAAAATAACATGCTGGTAAGGATTCAAAAAAAGGAAGATTCTTACAAACTGTTGATAGGAAAGTAGTAAGTACAATCATTATGTAAAACAATGTTGAGATTCCACAAAAAACTGAAAACAGAAATACCATATGACCCAACAACCCCTCTGCAGGGTCATATATGAAAGGGAAATAAAAGCATCTATCAGAGACTGCACACAAACATTTATTGCAGCACCATTCACAAAAAAGACAGGGACTCAACTACAATGTCCACTGACAGCTGAATGGACTTTAAAACTGATACACATACATACATACGTACACGTGTATGAGAGCACATATGTGGCAGAATATCGTGCAGTCACAAAAAGATACAATGTCGGCACTTGTGGCATTGTAGGTGGAACTTGAAAAATAAACCAGGAAGAGAAGGTCAAATACTACCTGTTCCTCATTTGTGGAAGCTAAGAGTTGCTTATCTGGGCATAGGGCCGAATGCCTGTAATTCCAGCACTCAGGAGGCTGAGGCAGGAGAACTGAAACAAGTTCAAGGCCAGCCTGAGCTAGGTAGTGAGGCTCTGCCTCAAAAAACCAAAAAGAAGACGTGATTACACAGAAGAACAGAACTAATGACCAATATAGGAAACGAGACTTTATTCACTTACATAATACGCTTGTATATTTTCCATGTTTCGAGGATCATTTAAAGCACTTTACAAACCAGTGGCACAGTGCTATAATCCCAGCCCTCAGGTGACTGAAGCAGGAGGATCACTGCATTCCAGCCCAGCCTGGGCTACACTGCGTACAAGGCCAGCTGAACTACCTTGCAAGACCCTGCCTCAAAAAACCAAAAGAAAAAGCCGCGTGCCATATGGATATAGAAGCTGGGGTGTTAATGTTGAACTGAGGTAGCACTTGTCAAATATCCAGAGGGTGAGGGTGTAGATGTGATAAAGATCTCTGTGATATATACAGAAAGCAGCACAGAAAACAAGGGACATGAGCTCAACAAGTACACTCAAAGCTACCCAATACCAGGATCTCTTTGTAAGCCCATCTGAAATATTGAATGTGGCTTCCTTAAACAACTGTGCGTGCTATGAATCAAAACACACTCATTATTGGCACGCACTTCCTTGCAATATGGTGGGTTTCAAATGACACAAATATTTACCAGACTAATTGTGGGCTTAGGAGCCTCAGCTATTAGTTTCACTTCTAGCTTTGCACCTTACACTAAGTACGTAACTTTAGATTTTCCCTGGCGCTCTGGGGTTCACTCCTCTCACCTTAAAAACAAGGATAAAACTATCCACTTTGCAGGGTTGCTGTGGGAATTAAATGTGACAGTGCACACACAGCACAGGCCTGACCGAACAGCCTGTAGCCGTGACGGTCATGGTAACACTATCACCATTGCCGTCATCGTGCTGGGGAAGAAATCTGCACCTAAACACTGAGCCACGCTGTGTGTGCACACGTGCCCAGCTCCACCACGTACCTGCTGGACTGCAGGATTCGCTACAGCAATGTAAGATACCATACAGCTTGGTTTTGTTTGGGCCATTTAGAAGGCACTTATCTTTTACTATTTTAAAGAAAAAAAATCCTTAAAATCTAAGAAAAGCATCTCAATTAGTAAAATATAAAGAGCCAAAGTCGCTGGGGATTTAGCTCAGCGGCGTAAGGGCCTACCTGGCAATCGAGAGGCCATGAATTCCATCCCTAGTACCAAAAAAAAAAAGAATCATAAAGAGCACAAGTCGTAATTCAATCAAGTAACAGGCAAAGTACATCAGAGGAGGAAAGAAAACTAAAAAGCAGGGTACATTCAAATGAAGAAACTTCCTAGGTGAGAAGGGGTCTGAGGAAGAAGGGCACAATTATACTTCTCACAGTCACATTCATCAGAAAAAACATTAAGGTGGGAAACAAAATAAAAACATTCCACCCGGAAGCTGAACTTTAGTGGCCTCTGGGCAAGGGTTTAAAGGTATTCTTTAACAGTGTCTTCCTAACTGCTGGATTAAAGAACTGGCAGGCTCACCAACCCAGCAATTCAGTGCCTTTGGTGAATGATCTGGCTCCTCTCTTAAAGAAGTTAACTCTCAAAGGGAACTTTTTGTGTTTTCTGAGGTACTTCAAGGTAATGCAATTAAAAGGCAAAGGCCAGCAGAAATGGCGGCTTACGCCTGTAATCCCAGCATCCTAGGATCCTTAGGAGAGAGGATCTCAAATTTGAGCCAAGCCTGAGCAACTTTGCAATTCTGGGAGACTGTTTCAAAGACAAAACAAAATCACCTTTCTGGTGGAGCATGGTAGTGACCTGTCTAATCCCAGCACTCAGGAGGCTGAAGCGGGAAGTTCACCACAAATTCAAAACCAGCTTGAGCTACACAGCAAGTTCTTGTCTCACAAAACAAAACAAAAACAAAATCAAAATTTTAAGTTTTAAAAAGGGTCTGGGATGTAGAGCTCAATGCTAAGGTCCTGGGTTCAATCCTTGCAAAAAAAAAAAAAAACTTTTAAAAGGAGATTTCACACGGAAAAAGTACAGTTTATATGCAGATCAAATGAAAAACTTCCCAGTAGTTGGCTAATACATGGGGGAGGGGGGAGCCTTTGACAATTGTTTCCCAAAAGGTTAGAACACAATTCTCATTAGCAAGCAACATTACACTTGATACAATAGTAAAATTAAAATGTTGAAAGGAAAACATAGGAGTGGCTAGGTGGTAATCAATGATAAATGATAGGTGATATTAATATTACCATAATACTATAAACTCAGAAAACAAGTGCAGTTGTTCGAGAACCATACGACACAAAATTTTAATTTTTATCCTAAGTTTAAATAAGGAGCCTAGAATCCAAGAGAATTATGGGAGCTTATTTTGAGCAAACAATTGAGCATATCCTAACTGAACACAATAAATGTCATGCTAAGTTAAAAGCTGAGCTCGCAATACTATTTGAGCTCAGCTTGAAATAGCCTCTTTAACAAATGTTAGAAAATACATTACTTTAGCTTTCCTTAGCAAATCTGTTGCTTACAGCCCTGGGTTCAATCCCTACACCACGAAAAAAACAAATTTACCCGTTGCTTAAAAATCAGCCTAATCGCCTCATTTTTTCAACTAAAGAAACAGAAAAAAACTCAGCTGACAAGATATGGCAAATGAGTTCTTCAACCACCACCATCCTACACTTTCCCAAATAAGCTATGAAAAATCACAACACTGCTCTTAGTCATCAAGAGATTACTGGCAATTATCTACGTAAAACATGCCAACAAAATAACTACCGAGAGGTCATTTTAATTATCCTGAAATCAAGTGCCAACAAATTTCTACTGTGTGGCTTTCAGAAATCCAAGGGTTCTGTTTCCCAATAGCCGACAAACATGAGGGCCAACAACCTGAGGACAGGCAGAAATCACCCAAGACCAGGGGCGGTGGTGGTAGGACCTGCTCAGGGGAAAAGGAAGGTGGGAATTTACATGTTCAAAATAAAGATCCCAGGCTGGGAAAGAGAAAATTCAATAAACAAAGGAAAAAGGGCAGACTGAGTGAGGCAAACTAAACACTGCTGGCTGTGAAGAGAAGCCCCAAACTGGAGGCCTGGCTCAGAGATAAAACAGCAGCTTCCCGCAGGCAACTTTGAAGTGCGCGAGGTCGCTGCGTTTCTCCAGCGCCCGCACGAGTGCACGCTATTCCGGGATCGCACGGGCTGGGCAGGCACCCGGGCCGGATGCAGGGGAGCCTGCGATCGATCGCCTCGACCTGGGGGGGTGCAAAGCCCGGGCTTGTGAAGGGAGGGTGCACAGGGGCTGGCACTGCTCACCGTGATTATCTTTCTGCCCGATGTTGTGCGTGCGGATAAGGGAGGAGAGTCTCCGCACATCTCCCTTGAAGACGCACTCGTGCACCGGGTAGTGTGTGGGGCCACTGCCTCCGTCGGCGACCACAGCGATGGGGTTGGTGCCGGCGAGAAGGGCCGGGGGTTGGGGGGTGGCAGGCACCGCGTTGTGCAGCGGCAGGGCCGGGGCGCCGGGGGCTCCTGAGGAGGCCGGGGCCGCCTTCAGCTGCAGCCGGTGGTGGTGGTTGCTGAAGATACGATGGTAGGCTTTGCCGCCCTTGCCGCCGGCGCCGACACGGCCCCCGGTGAAGGCGCCGCCGAGGGTCGCCGCCGCCTCCTCGTCGCCGGGCTCCAGCAGGTCCCCCTCCTCTTTGCTGGGCTTGTGGTCCCTGCGCAGCGAGCGGATCTTCTCCCCGGTCATCGCCGCCGCCGCTGCCGGGGGAAAGGAGGGGACCCGGGAGGCTCGCCGCGGGCGGCGGGACCGGCGCTGCGGCGGCGGGAGGCGATTAGAGCGGCGGCCAGCAACGTCGGGCGCAGCATGGACTCCCGGAGCGCCCGCCAGCCCGGGACACACGCATCTCCCGCGGCACGGAGAGCCGGCGCCCGCCGAGGCTCCGGGGGGTCGCGCGCTCGCCGGAGGAGTAGGAGCTCCGGCGCCCGCGATACCAGACTGCAGTCTCCGCCGCCGCTGTCCCCGCAGCTGCCGCTGTCCCCTTTAGCCCAGCAGCCGCTGCTACCGTCTCACACCGAAAACCAGGGCACGGCCATCTTGCCTCCGCTCCTCTCGCGCGATCTCCCGTGCAGGTGAGCGAGGAGGAAACATCGCGAGAACGGAACTGCACCCGCTCCCTCCCTCCCGACCTTCTTCCGGTTGCCCCTGGGCGCTCATGCTTTTTTCCACTCCGGAGGCTACTGCGTGTTATGTCCCATAGGTGATGTTTCCGAGCCACAGGACCGCGTCCCGGAGGTCCCCGTAGCCGCGGTTTTCGTGGGCGCTCTGAAATCTTGGCCTGCTTTGGACATGTTGGGTGCACGTTAGTAACCACGACTTAACCCATTCCACCTACGCGGTCCTGCGGGGTGACGTCACTGAATACCGGAAGTGACGTCGAGGGGATGCCCAGGTCCTGAATACCGTAAACCTGTACTCAGGATCCACTACGTGCCGCGCGGAGAGCTTGGGAATCCGCAAAAGGTAGCTCATGCCTACAAAAAGCGCTACCGAGAAGCCTGGAGATTTAGCTCAGCGACATAAGCGCCTGCCTGGCAAACGCGAAGTCGCGAGTTCCATCCCTGTACCAAAATATTAAAAAAAAAAAAAAAAAAAAAACGCTACCGAGGAGGAAAGACAGACGTAGAACTGGGTGTTATGTTTAACGAGGTCAGGAATAAAGCCGATGGGGGTGCTGGGTTGCACAATCGCGGGAGTGAATTTTATCCTTGGGGCGTCAGAAAAGTCATCCTGGAAGAATTAAAAGGTCGCAACCCTAAGAAAACACAAGGAGAAAGGAGTTCCCTGAAATACTTCTCAGGTGACTGAATTTGGGGCAGGTGGTCAGCGATGAAGTAAGTGTGTGTCAGGAAAAATGTGTAAAGTGTGTTGTCAACAGTACGTGGAGTATCACTGGCCCGTCTCAACCCACTGTCCACCTGTACAAACAGTTAAATGGAGCAACTAAAACTTTTGACACAGTAACAAGCTACCGAGCACTGAGACACAGGCATGAGAGAGGGACTACAGGAACCTTGTAAAGATCTTTGACCGGCGTGGCCTGGTGGTGCACACCTGTGATCCCTGCTCTTGGGAGGCTGAGGCAAGAGAATCATCAGGAGTTAAGAGGCCAGCCTGAACTACATAGCGAGACCTTGCGTCAAAAACAACAAATAATAATAATAACATAAAGGTCTTTGACAATTGTGTCCCTCAAATCTCGCCTTCCTTGAACTTTATTTCTATCCATAGCTCCCCACCCCTGGAAAAACAAACGGGACTAGCAGTGGAGCTCAGTGGTACAGAGCTTGGCCTAATATGTTGTCCTAGTTGCTTTCTTATGGCTGGGACACAATACCTAACCACACCCACAACTAAAAGGAGGAGAGGTTTACTTTGACTAGGTTTGTAGAGGTTTCAGGCTGTAGACAGCTGACTCCAAGACAGGATGGCATGGCAGAGGAGAATCCACTCAGGGCATTGCGTAGGGAAGCAGAGAGAATTCAAGGGAGGAGGGAGAGAGATACACTCTGCCAGGCCGCAGCCCCAGTGACCTACCTCCACTCACCAGGTTTTCATCTGCCAAGGTCACATTTAGCTATAAACTCATTAGTGCACTGATCCACTGATGAGTATCAAACCGTGATCCAATCACTTCCAAAACACCCCACCTATGAGCTCCTTAGACTTTGGGGGGACATCCAGATATAAACCATAACACATATGCAAAGTACAAACCTGGGAGTGGAGGAATACAAAAGCTTTCCACCTCTTTTCATACTCTACTGAACTTAGATTTTCACCTTCAATATTTTTCCCTCTTTATATTTTGATGTGTGAGTGTTGGGAGGAGCAGGACAAGCCCACTTCAAATATTATCCAGTCAGCATCTCCAAGGATCTTTCTATAAGAGCAGTAGAGACTGAACACATACATACAATAACATACATATGCACACATATAGTATAACAGACATAGACATACAACACATATAGGACGTTATAGTAGAGATCTAAAATGTCACCCAAAGTTGAGGCAGAGCTTTTAGAAGGCCACTAGATCAGGAGGGCACTATGCTGATTAATGGACTGCTTCACTGAGGAGTTGGTGACTGACTAGGCTATTCGGAGGTGGGGCCTGGTGCAAAGGGGTATGTCCTTGTAGGCATGCACTAGAAAGGTGTATTTTATTTTTTTATTAGTGTATTTTTGCAGTATGTCATGGTTATGTTGCTCACAGGGAGTTGGTATATGTACTTAACACATCTGAATTCTTTTTCCATCTCTTCTCTCCTCTCTCCATTGAGAAGTGGGTATTCTTATTCCTGGCTCCCCCTTCCTCCTCTGCTGGCTCTCTGAATCTAGACCCATATCGGTCACTATTTACTAAAGTAAGGTTAAAGTGGTTCAAAGAACTAAATGTTACAACAGCAATACTTAACCTGCTAAAAGACAAAACAGGCAAAACTCCTGAAGACATAGGCATAGGCAAGGACTTCTGAACAGAGCCCCAGTGGCACAGAAAATAGTACCGAAAACCACAGTGAATTTAAAAGCTTCTGCACAGCAAAAGAAATGGCTAATAGAGTGGAAAGAAAACCTACAAAATGGGAAAAAATTGTGTCAGCTATTCCTCAGAGGGCTAATATCTAGAATATCTAAAGAACTCAAAAAAAAATGATCCCCAAAATAAAAGACCCAGTCAAAAAATGGGCAAGTGAAATGAACAGATACTTCACGCCATGTTGGAACTTAGGGCGCTGGGAAACCAAGCAACCAGCTCACCGCCCTGGTAAGTGGCTGTGAGTCTACCAGAGCCCTGGCTGAGAATCAAACATCCCACCCACCGCCCCGCCCCCATTAGCAAGTGGGAGCCAGAGATCTGAGCATCTCTTGGGAGGCTGACCATATGTAATACAGCAAATAAGGGGGATTTCCTTCTACCATCTCTTTGAAGGCAAATATTGTTATCACTGTTTTGCTTTGTCCTATTAATGGTATTGCTCTACTCAATATTCTGTTTTGATAAGTTCTATAATATTCTGTATTACCTTTGATTTTGCTATAGCTGATTGAAAGAACAACTATTAGGGCTGGGGATTTAGCTCAGCGGCATAAGCGCCTGCCTTGTAAGCAGGCAGTCGTGAGTTCGATCCCTGGTACCGATTAAAAAAGAACAACTATTGTGAAGATAACGAGATATACTGTGGTACCTATTACTGTTATCCCGGTAATCTGCTGTGAAGTTCTGTACCAATTTCACTACACTGTCTCAATTGGCTTTATTCCATCTTGTTCTGTTGTATTTTACTACCTTCAAATTAATAAAAATTTTTTAAAAAGAAATGAATAGATACTACATGGAAGCCAAAGTACAAGTGGCCAATAAATACATGGAGAAATACTCAACATCGCTGCTTATTAGAGAAATGTAAATTAAAAGAATATGGAGATTCCAGCTTACCGTAGAAAGAATGGCCACTGTCAAGAAATCAATTAATAACAAATCTTGGTGAAACTGCAGGGGAATGGAGTCCTTCTCCACTGGTGAGAATGCAAACTAGTACAATCACTGTGGGAATTAGCATGAAGAGTCCTCAAAAAATTAAAACTAGAAGTTCTGATTGACCCAGTGGTTCCTGTTTTAGGGTTCTGCCTCAAAGAGTTAAACACATTGCCAAGTATAGTAGCACACACCTGTAATCCCAGCACACTGGAGGCTAAAGCAGGAGAACTGCTGAGTTTTGTGACTGGCATAGAATACATAATGAATTCAAGGCCAGCTTGAACTACAGGGGACCCTGTCTCAAAAAAACAAACAACAAAAGACATCATTTTAAAGTGATACATGCATATACATTTATAGCAGCACAATCCTTAATAGCTAAATCTTAATTGCAGCCTACATGCCCATCAGGAGGTGACTGGACAAAGAAAAATGTGATCTCTATACACAGTGAAGTACTACTTTTTCATAAAGATAAATTTGAGGAACTTATAGGAAAACAGACACACCTCGAGACCATAATGTCAAGTGAAACAACTCAGACACTTATATAAGAAAGCCAACATATAAATAAAGAGCAAAACAAAAAATAATTGGAAAATGGATCAAGAAATGGAAACGGGGAAAGAAATGAGTGCTAGGAAGTGAAGAAAGGGTGTCATGTGTGTGTACCAACTCCTCACAAGGAGTATACGCATTGTGCACTGCAAACATGGACAAATAACAAGTAAAATTTTAAAATGTGCAATAATTGAGGTGAGCAACAGTGAACCAAGATGGTATGAATAAGGCTGGAAAATGTTTAACAGTTAAAAATACGAGTTCGTCCTTGGCATATTATGGTGAAAGTTCTTATTCTTTGTGTAGAGGGAGTTACACGGCATACATTTTGGAAATGAAACTTAGGAGACAGAGAACTCAGCGTAGGCCAAAACTCAGAAGATTATACAGTAATTGTGGGTGTAGGAGTGACTGAATTCCCCTGAGGAAGATTGCGTAGAGCGAGAAATTAAGGAAGACCAGTGGAGCACAGCACCTTGAAAATGCTAACATTTGAAGGCTGTGTGTAGGAAGAATGGCCAGCTCTCATCATCAGAACCTATTATTATAAACAAAACCTACATGGAATAGTGAAGTATCTTCACTGGACCTAGAATTTCAGTCTCATTAGTGGGTACCTCCTATGAATGGATTTGAAAACTTTTATGTCCCTCCAATAAAATAAAACATTGCACATGTAACAATAATGTTCAGTCTTTTCTTTGTTTGTTTGATAGAGTCTCATTATGTAGTCCATGGTAACCTTGAATTCTCTGTGTAGCCCAGACTGACTTCAAACTCCTGGCCCTCCTGCCTCAGCCTCTGAGTACTGGCATTGATAGGAAAAATGTGACTTAGAACCTGGAGACAAGATGGCGGACTGGTAGGTAGCAGGAGAGAGACTCTGTCTGAGAGAGACAGCTCAAATGCCAGAATAAAACACCCTGGAGAGACCCAAACAGAGAGAGATAGACTCTCACAACACAAAAAGAAACTAAAGCGCAAAAACCCGCTCGAATAAGAGGTCCTGGGGCTACTATTAGTGAAGATAAGATCGGTAAGCACGGCACCCACCTCGAGATGCCTGAATTCCACCCGACCTGAACAAGCGATCCGAGCCAAAGTGACTGGCTTGAGCCGCGGGAGCGTGGAGCTGAACAGCCCAGCGTGCAGCTCGCCGGGACCAGCACTGCACACGACCCACCCAGAGGCACCGTGAATTCCCACCTCAGCTGCGCTGAAGTCGGAGGTCGGGCAGTCCAGCAGTTCTTGGGGACACGGTGAGTGATGAGAATAAGACCCTCCCATGGGAAAGGGGAAACCGACCGGACGACATGTTGGATTTGGGCAGGACAGCCCTAACTCCATAAGGAAGTGGCTTCAGCTGGTTATTCCCCTCGCCGAGCGGATTGGTGGAATCTGCTTGAACTAGGCCACGCCCCTGGCGGGGACCCAGTTACTTCCCTGAGATCAGTGCACACTGAGGCAGTGAAGGCCTGCAAAGGTTGACTGGCCCAGAAGGGAGGAGCTAGCGCACACTGCCCGTGGGTGAACTCTAATCTCTGATAACCTATTGAAGAGGGCTAAAGCTCCTAGCCTGCACCCTCTAGAGGAGCCTTAAACAACAAGAAAAGGGTCTGGGAATTATACTGTACACTTGTATGGAAGGAACCAAAAACATGACGAAAGGGAGAAATAAGAAAACACTCCCAGCCCCCAACCC
>PVJX010003960.1:0-100712 GCA_004027295.1 Dolichotis patagonum
GAACAGGAAATACTTGTTTAAAAAGGCAGGACTTATACCACAGCTGTGGTCTTGATGCTTATGTCTTTTTAGTCAGAGAAGGAAAGTGAAGACTGAGTATGATACACCTACTACTTGAGACTTAATGATTAGTAAATCAAAAAACAGCTTAGTTTCTATTTTGAGGGTGTATATTTTTGATCCAGAATCATCTTTGGATTGAAAAAATACCAGCAAAACATGATTAAAAGAATGAGAATTCACATGAGAGAAAAGATTCTTAGAAAGCAGCTCTTTTTTTCTAAATCTGATGTGTGCAAATTGTATTCTTTTGTAAGTTTTATGCCTTTGAGATTTTTTAAAACTATGTAATGCTTACTAGAAACAACTGTAAACTGACAGAAAAAACTTGCCCAATGAGGCTCATTTTCTTTCTGATTGGACAAATCTGGTAAGGGTGGTAGATGCCTTATATCTAAACCATTTGATAATATTTCCCACAAAAAACATAAAGAAATAGAGATTAGATAATAATTAAAAAACCAATTCTAGGAAATGGTGATTACCCAAAGAGCCAGTTAAATGCATAATAAAGATCTTTGTTTTTGGCTATAATTTGTTTTCTGTAATGTGTGTGTGTGTGTGTGCGCGCGCACGTGTGTGCGTGTGTGTGCGCGTGCACGTGTGCACACACACACATATCTTTAACATTTTATCACATGCTGAGGTTAGTGAAGAGCAACCTCTTTTTCACAAGATCCAATTCAAAAATAATACATTTCACAGAATGCAACAGGAATGGAAGCTTCTCTGTTTCTCTCACTATTTCCATTCTATTTTTACCTCTCAACTGGATTAGCTTCCTTTGAATTTCCTATGATTTTTTTGCTCAAAATTTCTGCATTCTCATTATCTCATTATGGCTGTCACAATCTTGATTACATATGACCTTTCAACTCAAGTACCTACTTCTAACTGTAATGTCTCTCAGCAAATTCATAAGCATACCTCCAAGAAATAACCGCTGTTAACAATTTAGGGTAGAACAGTTTTTATGAAATTGGAATTGTATAGAAACTTAGGTAGGTAAGTAGATAGATTGATTATTACAGGTTATTTTTTATTGAGATGTTACTAACATGTGTAACAATTTATCTTCTTTGTCTTTTTACTGTATAGGTCTGTGAGCGTCCAAAAATGCATATAGTCTTGCACTCATTACCACAGTCAATTTATAAAACAATTCTGAGGAGCTGGGGATCTAGCTCTGTGGTATAAGAGCCTGCCTGGCAAGTGTGAGGTTGTGAGTTCAATCCCTGGCATGAAAAAGAAAAAACAAAACAAACAAAAAATCCAAACAATTCTGTTACCCAACAGAATTTCTTTGTAATTGGCCCCTTTCCACACACATATCTACATTGTTTCTAAAGCCTGCTTTTTATATTGTACTTCTCATCTTCCATGCATAGATCCTGTTAAAATAATGTATGACTTAGATTTTCTTAACTCTTCCACATGCTTGAAATTTCTGCATGTAGCATCTGCTTTTTTTTTTTTTTTATAGTAAAGTCCTCTTCCACCTGTCCCTCAGCTATGGGTAATGTAGTAAAAGATTAGGAAAGTTTTCAATATCACCTAGTCATGAAAATAACATAATTTCTTTTAAAGCTTTATTTTTATCACTATTGTATCTATCAGAAGAGAGGCAACACTCCTTTCCTTCCCTAACTCACTACAATTTAATATCTTACCTAGCTGAAAATACAAATAGGAACTAAACAAATTGACGAGTATCATAAATAACATTCAGGATGTGGAAGAATTTATTAGAGTTAATAGGATCAATATTGTTTGATTCTGAGGGATAAAAATGATAAATAATTACATCTCAGTCTCAAAGAGATAGATCAAAACTAGTTTAAGCAAGGTTTCCACGAAACTTTAAAGAGTGAACAGAGCCTGACTAAAGAAGGGAGTTTCTTGTCACTTTTGATGCCCCAACAAATATTGAGTATTTAATTAATGGAGTTGTTTGTGAACATGTTTCTAATGACACAAAGATAGCTAGATTATCCAACCACGTGGTTCTTTATAACTTTAGGTTTCCATTATCTAGTAAAGTCTTGAGAAGCCTATTAATTCATTGTGAAGAGTGGGTGCTATCTGTAAAGTTGTCAACCATATTTCAATCTCATTTGTTCTCCTCCGTTTCTGATGTATGTATGGATGAGATCTATACTGGCACAAGAACCTATGAAAGCGTTGGAAGAAGCATTTGACTTTTCCAGTCATTATGCTCATCACATGAGACCCACGAATGTTTGAGAACTTTCTTGTCACACCTTGTTCAGGAATTATGGGTGTTGAATGCCCTCATTATACTCAAATTCTATTTATTGAAGGCCTAAGCTGGGATAGAATTTAAATTTGTATTGTAAATCATGCAACCTCACATTCTTGTTCCTAGATTTCAGTTCACTTCCTTATGTTCCAGTCTGATAAAGTGAACCTCATTGGTTTGTAAACATGATTTTCTTATTTATGTCAAGTTTATATATGGAAATGTTGCTGTTTCCCTATTTCTGAACTGATCTGGACATTTCTCTACCCACTAAACTCTTGAATTATCTTATTCTCAAAACTGAATTTTTACCCAAAGAGTTTGGTTCCTAGGACTTCAATCAGGTTAGTAGGATTCATACGAGTATAATCCAACAACTTCTAACAACCAAATCCTTGTTTTCTTAAAAAGCAAGCAAGAAAGAAAGAAAAAAAAAAGAAAAGAGGGGAAAAAAAGTATCAACAGCTTTTCCGAATTTCGTTTGCCAGATCTCTTGTCAATACCTGATGCGACTTTAGCTTGCTACTTTAGAATTTACCTTCCCTAGTATAAAAGATTTTTGTAAATCTTTAAGCTTTGACTTTTGCATCCACAACTAAAGTTCCTGTCATAGTACCCTAGTTTTCCTGTTGACAGTACTGAGTGGTTGATGTGTGTACTGTTCTCCTGCCTGGGCCTTGTTTGAGATTCGTAGACTGTCAGGTATCGCTTCTTCAAAACTCTGTTCTGACTCTTACTTCTTAACGTACTATAGGAAGAGTTGTTAGATGATTAGGCACTGTCAGTTTCAGAAATATTTTAACAAAAAGAATTAAGATGTTAACACAAATGGAACAAAGAATCAACCTTGGGGTTTTCATTTTCTTTTCTCAAATTTTCTTTTGAAATGCCGCAAACAACTCACTATTTTCTAAATAGGGCAAGGCCACTTTCAACATTGAAACTGTGATTATAACACCTGCATGCTAAACCCTGCACTGCCCGAAACTTGATATTGTTATTGCTAACGTTCAAAGCACAGAAAGTCAGAGTGGAGACTGTCTAGGATCAGCAAGTAGGCTCGCCACAGTCAGTTCCTGGACTTGAATTATTTGAAATTGGCAGGTGGTTTCTCTTTTTCCACAGACTTTCATTCCCCTTTTCCTGACAGTGCATGTGTTTGGTGACCTCCACTGTTTATTTAGCTTCTGCATACATTCCTCGGGATTTGTTTTATGTGTGGTTTTTGGGTTGCTTATGTTTCTTGTTATGCTTGGCCACTTCTAGAAGGAGTAGTGGTGGTGGTCTGCTGTGGGTTGGCAGTCAAAACAAACGTGATACTCATTTTGAATATCTGGCTTTAAGTTTTCATATAAAAATATAAGCACCATTTACATAAGTATATTGCTGGAATTGAATTTATTTTCTGTTCCTCACTTGCCCCTGAAAGAAGTGCCAACCAATTCCAGAATTGTTTAACAGAGCACCAAAAGAAAAATGAACTGTATGAGAACTAGAGAAGAAGACAGAGTGAGAAGGTGCCTTACTTGCCACAGAGATGTGTGGATCTATCTCAGTTGCAGAGTTAAAGCTTTCACACCTTCCCACTCCTCATCAACTTCCTGTTGTTTCTTTGCTTTGTTATAAATTTGCACTCGCACAGGTTGGAAAATATGAAGGATGGTGACAAAAAATAGAAGAAACAAAGGCAATTGGTAAACCAAAGGTATTTTCTTATTTAACTTTCTTTCTTGAGAAGCATTCATGGTAAGATACTAGAGAGCATTAACTTTTGGAAAGGATCTGATTTGGTGGACCCTTGACTGTTCTCTCTTGGTGTTGGGAACGCTTCCGTTTCTGTTTGTATTCTTCATAAGCTTCCTCCTGCTTGTTTCTTGTCTCTTTTTGTGTCACTTCATTAGCTGCTACCTCCCCTAGAAGGCATTTTCCTCGGTCTTCTTCTCTTGTTTATGGAATATACTTTTACATGTGTGTTTTTATCCACTTTATGGCTGTAGCTACTACTGTATATATACAAGTGTTAATGACCAAAACCTTTCTATTATAAACTGTGCTCTCCGCCCAAAGCTTCATGCTTATATCATTACAGCTGTTTATTAGAATCTCCTTTAATAGTTTTATCATTCTTCTGAAGTCTTTTTCCTCTAAAATGACCTAACTTCTAGAATCACTTTTAGATTGTCTGGCTTCTATAATATTTACATACTCTCATCCACTCCAGAATAAATTCTAGACTATAGATGCCACCACTTGTGAAATTTGAGCTTTTGTCATGTTTCACCAGGATAAATATATATATATTTATATACATTTATATGTGTACATATATAAATATATTTGTGTATTTGAGTGTTTCACTCATTTGCTGAAGACAATCTTCAATTTTTAACCACTACATTCAGGATAAAATCCAAACTACGTAACTTGACATTCTGTAATGATTTAGTGATATGTAGTTACCCAGCTTAATGTTTTCACCTCCTTAGCTCATAATCAGATCTCTCACAAACCTGCTTGCAGTTTCCCACACTATACACTACTCAGCCTCAGTGCCTATCTTTGTTTATGCCATCCCCTTACCAGGATAACTCCTCCCACTCTTCTTTTTAATCTCAAGCATTCTAACTTATAAAAACAATTTCAATCACTTCTCCCAATGAATGTAGGCATCAGTCTCTGTTGCCCACATAGAAATACTATATTTTCTTGTTACAGTGTATAAAATTATTGCTCATTTGAATATCTGTCTCATCCAGATTTCTCTGAGCTGTTTGAAGACACAGAATTATTTAACTTCCAGTTCTCATCAATTAACACAGCATCTAACACACAAGAAATGCTCCGATTTCATTTACTTAAAAATTGAATAGAAGATTGTTTTTTCTGCTTTTGGGTTTTGCAAATAAGAAACTGCAATAATGCTCCTATGTGTTCCCAGCCTTCACGTGGCTCTCTTGGCGATTTCCCTTTGTACTCCTCCCTTGGACACTGACACACCCTCTGCCCTGCCTTCCTTTCACTGTGTTCTTGTGTTGTCTGACCACAGACTCAAATGCTCTTGGAGAATCAAAGCGGTCGCTTTATCTCTCCTCTTCTGTTGTTGCTTTTATAAATGTGCATACGTGTGTGTGTGTGTGTGTGTGTGTGTGTGCATAGTATGGTCAGTTTTTCAAAAGACTATGTTATATACAGTATTGCACCAGAATAGAATAGATTAAAGAGTGAAACTCTCCAGCTGGAGAACAAGAAAGTAGAAAGTTTCCTTTTTGCTTCAGTGTTTTCTGGACTTTTTGAGCATCTATCCTTATTCTTGATTCTGTGGTCACCTCAAAGCTGACTGCTGGAGACCTTCTCCATGTAGTAAGTTTTTAGGAAGATATCTAAAGGCTACGGTAAAAAGTTTGTGTTTTATTTGAGTGGTTTGGAGTTGTAGAACACACCCATGAGTGGAAAATTTAAGCTCTAATTTTATCATAAGTGCTGTCAACTTAATTTTGAAAATTGACATGTTATTGAAATGGCAATTAAAAAGGAAGCAGATGTTTTGTGCATTAGGAAGCCATGACAACTATCAAAAGTAAAAGACAATGAGTCATTTGTAGGAAAATGGATGTACCTTGAGACCATAATGTCAAGTGAAATAAATCAGAAACACAAGCTAATATCACATGGTTTCTCTGATATAAGAAACCAGAAATATAAATTCAGAGCAAAAGAAGAGATGGACAATAAGAAGTAGGAAAATAGACCCTTCTCAAATGCTATAAACGTGGGTATGCCTGTATCATTGCAATGTGATGTTTTAAGTCTTTAGGAAAGATCTTAAAGGGAAAGAGCTAGGTCAAGTGGAATTTCTATTTCAGTCTTTTGAGGACTCTCTATAGAGATTTCCATAATGCTTGTGGTAGTTTATACCCCCATCAACAAGGTAGAAATCTGCCTTTTACCTTGCAGCCACTCCAGCATTTGTTATTATTTGATTTCTTGATGATAACCATTTATTCTGATTAAAACAGAATCTCAGAGTTGTTTAGCTTTGCGTTTCTCTAATGGTAAGAAATGTTGAATGTTTTTTTCATATATTTATTGGCCATATGTACTTTTTCTCAAAAATACCTACTCATTTCAGTAGCCCATTTCTTGATTGGATCTTTTGTTATGGGGGTTTGATTTTGTAAAAGAACTTGTTTGAAGTTTCTAGTAGGAGAGCACAGCTACTCATACAGTGTGCTCTAGGGAGAGAAAATGGTCCTTCCTTATTGGGGAAGATCATCCTCTTTGACAGGCTACGCAGCTGTGGGCGATGCATATTGAACAGTGAGGAAGGAGGAGGACACCCAGCAAGCCAGCCAGATCAGCCAAATCCACACTGGCAATAAATGGGTGACAGATGTCACAGGCAGATCGTACACACATCCACTTTTTTCTATTTTAAAAGCAAACATTTTCTGTTCTTAGCATATCAGTCTTAGAGTAATTGCCCTTTGTTTTTTATTAGAAAGTATGAATTTACTATAGATAGTCTTTAACTTCCAGGAGTGTGGTGTTAAAATATAGAGAATTTCTAAACAATGTTCAATACAGATATGGTCAGAGAACTGCTTCACAACTGAAATAATTTGTAGTGGCTTTTTAAGTATTAGAAACACCCAACAAAAACACAGTTCTACCTTGGTTCTTTCTATTCAATTGCACTCATCACAGAGCAATTCCATCTCTCTCAGCTCTAACATCTCTCTCTCTCTCTCTCTCTCTCTCTCTCTCTCTCACTGATCTTTGTTGAAGTTCATCCTTCTTCTAATACCTTTTCCTTTCCCTCACGTTCACACAAAGTCATACCAGATTTTAAATAAAGTGTCTCTTCCTGTTGGAACTTGTTTCAACATTCTAAACCAACTAAATTCCTCTTGTAAATATGTTTTATGACTTTTATTACTTTCTAGTTACACATTATTTATGTGATTATCTTCTCAACTTTTGTCTTCTCCATAGCCTGTGTGATTATTTATGAGATTAGGGATTATTTTGTTGTTCATTGTCTCCCAACATCTGGACCAACTCATGATACATGTAGATGTTGATTTGCTTTCTATTCGATGGGTTTATGAATAAGAGAACATGTTCCTTCATTCTGCTGCCAGGTACTTCTTGTTAATAGAGCTGTCCATTCAGCTTTGGCACTTTTTTCACTTGAACTTGTATTTGTGGCTTTGTGTTACCCACATGGCATTTTGTTTATAATACTTAACTAATGGTATCATCCTCCTATAATGTAGAAGTCCTGTGAGACTTCAGCTTCATCCTACCTACCGTCTTCTTCCTCTCCATTTTTGTCTCTCTGTCTTTAGCAGAAAGGGAGAGGGTTTAATAGCTTCTCCTATATTATTTTTGTTAAATTGAAACTGAAGATTCTGTTTCCTTATGAATTTCTGAGCCTTATGAATTCTTCTATGCTTTCTTATAATTAGATTCAGTTCCTTTTCACATGTATTTATCATGGTCCCAATTGATACATACTTTGAGATCCCTGTTGATGTTTTTCTTCTCATGAAAAGTTTCTTGATTTTTCGTTTTTCATTAGAATTTATTACTACTTTACTGTTGTTCTAAACCAAAGTTTGTTTTTCTTTTTAGGGACCTGTTTATTTCAACTTTTAAACTACTTTGTTGTTTCTTAACGCTCATGTTCTGCTCTATGCAATGAATAGGTTTACTTATTTATAGACCGCCTTGTGGTTGCTTTAGTGTTTGGGAAATGATTTTCAGATAGATTCAATAAGTAGCCATACTTACGAAGAATTAGTCTCGGTTTCTTCACACTATGTACATGAGATATTAATATAGATGAAGTTTTTAAAAGACTGGTCAGTATGCTCTATAAGATTGTAAATAATATTATAGAGGATATTTAACATAAACTACATTTTAAAAAAGTGAATCTTCACTGGTTTGTTTAACAAAGTCTTTAAAATGGGACTCTGAAAGGTCTTACTACTCCATTCATGGGTTTATACTCATTGAACTTTAAAAATTTACTCCCTGTTAAATATAGTTTAGACAATATTATACTTGGTTCTAACGTTGTCTTTTATTTGAATTGGTTCTGAGTTACAAATGTGTGTGTGTGTGTGTGTGTGCACTCATACATGTAAGATACCATGTAAAATCTTCATAGGGTTTCTACACACTCAGTAGAGGATTAATATCCCTTAGTGTCCCTTTTCCAAATGTTTGGGGCCAGGAATGTTTCATATTTAGGAGTTTTTGAGATTTGCCTATATGTGCAAATCCCCAAATGAGTGAGCATCCTTAAATTGAAAATATGAAACTCAAGATTTGTCAAAACCCCAAAAAGTTGAGAGTCAACATAACCCTCGAAAGTTTTGATTATAGATTATTGATCTTCAGATTTGGGGTGCTCAACCTGTCCACCAGAAAAAAAGAAGAAAGAGATAAAGGAAACTATCATTGCCTACTGCTTTGAAGGTATTATCACATTTAATGTTCTCGTCAAGCTCATTTTGAAAATTAGGAAACAGATTTGGACTGACCCTGATATTAACTCAGTAAGTTTTATTTACAATTAATGCATTTTAAATAATATTTATTTGTTTGTTGTTTTGTTTGTTTGTTTATTGAGACAAGATCTCATTATGTAGTTCAGGGTGGCCTTGAACTTGCTTAGGTCGACCAGGCTGGCCTCAAACTCACATTGATCTTTCCACCTCAGTCTCCAGAATGTTGGGATTATAGGTATGCACCACCACATGCTGCACTTAATGCATTTGAAAACAGAGACTCAAACCTAGATCTAACTGATATAGAAGGGGAACAGGTTTCCACTGGAGCTGTTACTAGATGGTTACCACTTTGCAAAAATAAAATATCTAACTCATGCCTTTAGGTTCATTAGCGCAATAGAACCCCTAGTATACAAAAGAAGCACAGAGAGAAGATTCACTTCAAAACCTTGGTGCTGGAATAACATAATCTATGAAACTGGTATAACTGCCAAACTCAAAAATTGGGTTTGTGGTTTAGGTGAATTTATAGTCTTCTAAAACACATGCAGGTCCACAATTCTAAAAACTTCTTGCAAAGTTTGCCTCTAATCTGTGCCCCAAATGAATGCAAAGAGTTTTATCTGCTTCTTCAAATCATTTACCAACAAGGGAGCCCTCTTCGCATGTGCCGAAATGACTCCAAACCACAAAGTCATTGCTGCAGCAGCATCTGCAATTAACATGGCAGTTGCTGCCACGTAGTTCTTGCAGTGCTAACTCCCTTTCAGCCATAACTGAGGATCCCAGAGTAAACCATTTCACTTCACCTTTAAATCTATCGGAGCAATTATGCCTGATTAAATCATACCTAATAGCATTTTTGCAAACATCAAATGTAAAGAAAAAAATAAAATCTGTCCATTTTCACTCTTTTTCCTAAAGCTATATATACAACTTCATCTACATTCATGATCAGACATGCAGAGTGATGCTGGAGGAGCTATAGATCTCCTTCAGGACTCTTCTTAAACTTTCTCATGCACGTCTTATAAACATGAAGTAGTTATAAGATTTATCTTTTTGAGCTAGAGACTGAGTACCAGCATAAATGACGTGACATCTCATAGTAGCACTATGCAATTTATTCTAAGCACGTGATGCATCTCATAATATAACAATAAGGACTTGGTTGTCAAATACATTTAAGTAAAGGAAACGTAAGATTTATTTTATTCTTTAATAAAATATTCAAATTTACACTTTTGTGATTACTTCCATATATGACTGAGACAAATATGCACTGAAAATCTACATGTACCAACGAAGTGAATTAAAGATGAAACTTTTGCATATTAATAATAGACACAGATTCTCTATACATGCCGTATAACAAATATCCTGACACTGACAGAGCTATTATTCTTATTTTGCACCATTCATAGCCAAACTCAGCCTTTGCTTTATTTTTATTGATTTTAAATAAGCCACAGCTTACACTTTTAACCCAATTGAAAATTCTAGAAAATAGCAGATGATCAGTAATAATATATAAGATTTAATATAAGATTTAGCAGTGGTTGGCTAGGAAAGTTTTACCAATTTTTACCGATTTTCTTTAAACTACTATCTAGCTGACTGCTGACAAATATTTATGGTTAATAGTCACATAGTTTTCTAATCCATGCAGTTACAAAACAACAATACTCCCTTTTCTATTTATCTCTACTTTTCCTGCAAATGTTATGATGTGAACCTGCTGGTCTGTGTATCTCATTATCCAGTGTTTCTTCCAAACTGGCATCATTCTGCCTTCTAAACTCTTCACTTACCACACTGTTGCTTCTGAATTGATTTATGGAGTAATAGATAAGGCATAGGTGAGGTGATTGGGTTTTCATTCAGGAGAAAATTATGATGAGCTTGAAATCAGAGAAATAAAAATTGACTTCTACTTCATTGTAGTCCAACAAAATGTGCTTGAATGCTAAATTTTTTATATGTATGCCCAACTAGAGATAAGCCATTCAGGCTACAAGAAATCATTGATTCCTCTGTATTTGTTAACATATGAATTTACCAAATATTTATAAAGCACTAGGAATCAATCATGTTAGGTATGCTGAATCATACAATTATTTTTAAGACAGTGAAATTGATTTTATTGAAAATATAAGTTCAGGTGATTCGTAATTCCATTACCAAAAAATCAAATATTTTAATATTTAAAATGTAGGGCTATATTTGATCACCTGCATTAGTTCTGTAATTCATAGTTTATAAATTGTGAAATTTAGAATTTAAAATAATTTTACATTGACTTTTACCGAAAAGTTTTGCATTGAAAGGTTTTTTGTCAAATCACAATTCCAGATTTGAAAATAGTTTTAGATTAGTTTCTGTTTGAAAACATGTAAACGTGCATGAAATAGAAATGGAAATTCTATGCATAGATAGTCTGTCCTCCTCTTTCTATGGATCTTTGAGAGTTAAGGAATAGGTAGAATGAATCACGTGATGAGGGCTCTCTAAGTATGATCATAGAGAAATGAATTATGGTGGTTCTTTCAAATTACCTAGGAAATTTAGAGAGAGATTTCCTCGGTGCTATAAAACTAAGAAATTTTAAGAATATTTAAGGGTCATTTACAGATAAACATGCCTATTCCAAATAGTAAACACTTTTTCCATTAATATTCAAAATTATCTTTTATAATGTTTGAACAGTTTTCCAAAGAACAGATTTGTGTGGAAACAGAGTATTACATATCTATTGTAAAATCAGGTTAGAAGCATCTTCTAAAGGAATTCACACATTCTAATTAAAGTCCATTAATTTTTAAATGAGAAAATTAGGCATGGAGAATTTCAATTTAGGACTCAGACAGGAAACTTGTCTTCATTATGATTAAACATTTTTAAAATCTTTTGACAATGCTACAAAATGCAGCTCATGATTTTATTTGTCACAGGATTTGGGAAAAATTAATTTTTTGTTTGTTTTTGTTTTTCAAAATGTACCCAAGTATTTCTCAATATTTCTTATTTCTGAAACAAAATTTAGATTTTTTAAACTTAGTCTTCTCAGGTCTTCAAGAAAATTAAATAATTTAAAGATTTAAATTGTATCTTGTCAGAGAATGTGGAAATTATACTTTACCATGACATACCTTCTAGTAGTAAATAGTCAAACATTCAGAGTTTTGGAAAAATATTTATGTGACAAAAATAATAAATATGTTTAAAATAGGCACAGACATGTAGGAAGTAAATCTGAAAGCTGTGTAGATTTAACATGGTTTAGATATAAGATAATTACCAATTCTGTGCCAATTTCTGTGAAGACTGCACTATAATACTTTAAAGTCTTCTGGTCCTCACCAGGAAGAGTTTGAGGAAAACAGATAGCAGATTGTAAAACTATAGTAGATTTATAGTTAGAAATTTATGAAGCAGTGTATTGGAATATCTCAAGAAGAAAATATATTAAAACATTTCTTTTAAAAATGGAGATCATCCAAGAAAAATATATTTGGGGTTACTAAGATGTTGGAGGAAAAAAGAAGATGTTGGAGAGAATTATGTGGAAGGAGATCAACACGTATTTTCTAGCATAGTCCATTGTAGTGAACCGTGGGGGATTGTCATCCAACTCGGACTTGTGGATCTCTTTCAGAGCCCACATAAATCTACGTATTTACTACCTTTGAATAGGTAATACAGCTGTGAAACTCATTCAGTATGCTCCGCAATATTAATAAATTCAAAAGGAATTTAAATAAATTTAATATGAAGATGAATAATTAAAAAATTAAAATTGCATAGGAAAAGTTGACATTTTTAAGCACTTGGACTGGTATATCTTCTTTTCATATGCTTTTGCTGAGATAGGTGAAATTTAAATTCAGGTCACTGGCACATCAGTAAATCCATTCCATATTTGAGGATTTAAGTTAACATTATCCTAATCTATGTGCTCTGTCCTGTTAGTACGTGCTCTATAGTTACTTCTGGCATTCAGACGTGATTTAGCGGAGCATTCTGCTAGAAATAGTCCAAAAGAATAAAATATGAAAAAACAGTGACAACTGTGGGTATATCTTGGTTTCTAGGCTTTTTTAAATTTGATACTCATATATTCTCTTATATTCTCACTCTCATATCCTCTCTCTCTGTGTTTGTCTCTATTTCTCAGAAGTGAATCCATACAACACTGTTTTCAGCATGATATATTGGTCACTTCAGTAAGTAATTTCCCTCCTTCTATTTAGGCGCTTAAATTTTATTTCGTGAAAGTTGCCTTTCAGTGGCACATTATGTAATGGAGACTCAATATATTTAGGTCCTCAAGTTAATATTTAGAAATTACTGTAGATTATAGGGACTTTGAACATGGTGACACATTCCTACAATCCCTGCACATGGGAGGTTGAGGAAGGAAGATTGCTAGTTTGAGCCCAGTCTGGGAAATTTAGGCAGACACTGTGTCAAAATAAAAAGGAACAAAGGATGGGGAAGGTGGGCTAGTGGGAAAGCCTTGGATTGAATCCCTAAACAAAACAAATAACAAACTAAGAATAAACAAACAAAGAAATAAACAAAAGGAAGAGAAAGAGAATAATGCTATAGAGTTGAGTTTTTGTTTATTTTTTTCTTTTTAGAAGTAATGAAACAAAGTTCCTAAATTATTTTTAAACTATATTGTTATTTTCTATGCTGTAATGATCAATTTAAAACGTATTCTGAATATCAATGCTGTACTTTTTTCTGCATAAAACAGTTCAAGAAAGTGTGCATAAATTTAAAATTTCTTTTTTGTGAATATAGACCTGTTTCTTTTCCAGACAACTTGCCAGTAGTATTTTTGTTTCTTAGGTGGTGATCATTATATCTTTAAAATATAATTAGATCACAGTGTTTTTTTAAAGTACCTTATTTTGTATATTCTAGGTCTAAAAATGGGTAAATATTCCCTTGCTCCCTAATTCTGAAGAACCAAAAATTTTATTTTTCTCATTTTGTTAATCAGAAATGTTTTATATGTTTAATCAGCAATATTTTATATTAAGAGCTATCCCATGACATCTTAAGATACTTTTCTTAAAACTTACATATTTGAGTAAAAGTTTATAAAAAACAAGAATGTAAAGAAATAATACATTGAGGAATTTTGCCCTGTCAATATACTTGGTTAAATTTACCAATCATTACTGAATTTATTTTTAATGATTCATGCTTTCTAAGATTTATGTGATGTACTGATACATTTTTGTCAAGACTCTGTGTTACTGAGGTCAGTCATTAGAGAGTTGATGTGGGTAAACCTCACATTTCCTTATTTATAAAATATAAAGTAAATGTAACTTACAGAGTTATAGTTAAAATTCAATTAAATAAAATATGATATAAAATAGACATAGTGCCCAATATGTACAACCTAATAGTTATTGTTTCTTGAAATGCAATAGATGAAACTAGTTGAAATCTGACCTGTGGCTCTGTTAGCCTCTTTATCTGACAAGTTTTCTGCCCTCATGAAAATATTACAGATGAGCTGGGGTTACAGCGCAGTGGCACAGTGCTTTCCTGGCAAGTGCGAGATCGCGAGTTCGATCCCAGGTATCCCCTCCCACCAAAAAAATTTTAAAAAATTAAAAAGCAAAAACAAACAAACAAACAAAAACCAATTACAGACATGGTTTGAAAAGATTGGTCACATGAACTGTAACGTGATCACCACTGATCATTTGAATTTCATATGTGTTCCTCCTAGTTGGCAGAATCCCAGAATGACTTGCAGTACCCTAGAAATTAATTTGCATTAGTACTTAATGTTACAGGAAGATCAGACACTGCATTGTCTCCTGCTTCGTACTTATCACACTTCTACATAAGCATGCTTGAACTAGTGATGGAGGATAAAATAGGTTTAATAGGAGATGATAGTTTGCCAAGAATTCTTATTCTATGTTTTGTTTAGTGTGAACATGTGGAATCCTCTCCATTTTTGAAGGCTAGTATATTTTGACATGAGAGCTTATTTTTCATGAATAAATGCTATAGTCTTTGTTTTCTTTTAGCAAATGAAAGTATCAGTTTGCTTAACTGTTGTGTCAGATTTTGGTTGTTGGTCTAATGTAATTTGAAAATTTTTCATATGTATCTTATCCCTTATGGTTTGAAGTTTATAAACTGTATGTTACTTGTTTTGGAAAATATGACAGTGAGAAAAATGTCTTGATCATGACAAAATTGAAGAATACACTTCTCTGAAGTATGTCTGTCTCCTTCTTACTCATTTGCACCTTTGAGAAAGTTTTGTTTTTTTCTTTTGTTCGCCATTACTATTTTATTGTTTGAAATGAGAATGTGTTAACAGAAACGTTCTGCTCTTTCTTCACACCGTGGTAGCTCACATCTTTAATTTACAACATGAACTTGAAGATGAACTTACGAAAGTTTAGAGAGAGCAAATGAAAATAAAGCAAAGTTACTTGATTATTATTTAATTCAGTGATAGACAAACCATTGAAGACATGGTTTCAATGTTATGTGTCAAAGATAGTGAAGTTTATGACAGAAGATTATCCTAATATTTCTAGATTGAAATTTCTTATCAAAATTTTTTCAATCTCTTTCTCCCACCCCGTGTTTTTGAAAAATATATTTTGCTTTACAGTGTTTAATAGACTACTGAGACCACAGAATTCCTCAGGATATAAATTGGGTTCCATGTAGCATATAAAAATAGGTATTATATCTCTTTCCTCAAATTAGTTTATTTCTTCCTTTAGCTTTCTCTCATATTTTCCAGTTAGTCAGATTTGCAGGAAATAGTCCTATATTCTCCTTTCTGTTTGCTCTAGTTCTTTGAAAAAATACCACCAAGCTAATTTTCCTATCACATTAACTACTCCACTGTTTGCTCTAGTTCTTTGAAAAAATACCACCAAGCTAACTTTCCTATCACATTAACTACTCCAACCTTTTCTTTCCCTAGTTCCACTAGATAACTTTCATTACCTTAACTTTTTTTAGTATTAAAATGAAAAATGTATAAAAAATTTGATAGAGAATTTCAAAACAAAATAATAGGAGATTAACACTGGTATTATATTGCATATTGTATTGAGTAACTTTTCTTCTGTATTCTCCTCCTTCCTTAATTTATTCATGGGTATTTTGAATATATCTTTCAAATTCATTTTCCACTGTAATGTAGAGTGCCAAAACACAATGATTTTAACCTTCAAATTTATTAATAAATAATATTTTTGTTATTAGTGGACATATAATCCAGTAAGTTTTCTAGTATGCAATAGATACATGGGTGTAGAATCAGATTTTATAAAGAAAGAATCAAAATCTTCCTGATATCCGAAAATTTATCTATTAACTAATAGATGTGCATAAAATAGCTTTTAAAACATTTCTTTGAGAGCAATAATAATAACATTAGTTTTTCATGTTTTTGAAAATAGTGATTTAACATAAAATTGAAATAGAATCTTCTATTGTTAATTTTGTTTAAGAAATTGTACTCCCAGTTGCATCTGACTGTCCTTTGTTCTGCCATTATTAATCAACAACCACCATAAATAAAAGTATTTTATGCCTTCAGTTAATAATTTGCAGATATCACAAGTTGCATTAATAGAGAAATACAATCAAAATCATTGAATCTCCTACAACAGAAAGAAATCAGGAATAAAGGATGCACTTTGGGTAACTGTTACATTATAAAGAATTTTTCTCTTACATTACAATAAATATTGCTGAGGATATTACCAGTGTGAAAGTACTGACTACAATCAGTTTACATAATTAATTAATTTTATAAGAAATGGGTAACTTGTGCTTGAAAAATGTACAAATTTACATACAGTTGAAAGCAATATAATATTAAATATGATTAGTAAAACTGCTATATGGTAACATTGTTGTTTTCTGAATTTTAAAACATTTTAAGAAATCCATCAGCACATTTATTGAAAATGATCCATAGCACAATATAAAGTAATTTTTTCAATTATCAACATCAGTTTTTTTAAATCAAAACATGTTTTAAAATTGTTAAATGAAAGCTATGGATTACATCTGTTTTAAAGTAGCCCATATCAGTCAAACTCTCAGCCTGAATAACTTAAAACACAAATATTATTATATTGTTTTATTCAGCACAGTTATAAAAATGTCATGTTTTATGTCTTACATTTTCCTTAAAATAAAACCATCACTTATGTTATTAAAAAATGTTCAAAACTAATTTTTAAAAGTTGATGTGTTAGAGTACATATATGAAGTTTGAGGGAAAAATACAGTGAGTATTTAAATTTTTAAAAATTGTTACAGCAAAAAACACTTTTCAATTAACCTCCCTCAAAATGTCAAATGCATTTGCCCCATCATTTTGCCACTTTGTAGAGCAGTTCTGGAAGTCCTCTTTGTGTCCTTACCTTGGCTGTCATGGGTGCCGCTATATTCTGAATCCATTCAAAGTGTTTACATTTCTTGGTCATTTTAACATTAAGTAAAAGTCAGAAGTGACAAGCTATCAAATTCAGTGAAAAACGTGTAAAGGAGCACACCATACCATATTAGGGAGTCTGTCTTTCTGATGAACAAGAGTCATATTTTTTATCATTGTGTTTTGTCAGGCCTTGTTAAGACTGTCACCAAAGAAGACTTTCAGAACTGCTTCAGAAAGTGTCAGGAAGGATGGGATAAGTGCGGGAGAAGTGAGGGATACATAGAGTATTGATGGAAATGTATTTAAATATATATAAATATATATATTTAAATTCATATAAATATGATATATTCAAAATATATATAAACATATATTTTAAAATATATATGTTAAATATATATATTTAAATTCATGTATAGTTTGGTCACTTCTTATATATTTCTGATTTCTTAAACAAACATGTAATTTCAAATGCTTCATAAAGCATTTTAGGATAAATGTTTAAATGTGTATATTTCGGCATCCCTGGGAATTAAATTGAAAACTTGGAAAATGTTATACTTTCTGGATAATAATGTTGAAAATAAAACACAAATGTCAAGAAAAAGAATAGGAAGAGGAGAATATGTAATACTGAATGCATCAATGTTTCTCTAACATTTGTAGGCACTTTATATATACTTATCGCAATACAATTTTAGACAAGTATTATTCGTTTATGGAATTTATAGAAATCTGTAATGATGTATACAGATGTATATGTGCATTGGTGTATAAAGTGATAAATAGGGTTGCATAATTTAGGACTAGTGTTCTTGGAGTACAAACAAGGAAGGCTTAACTTCAGAGCTCCTATCTAACCCTTTACATAGAAGTAGAAAAACAGTTTCCTCATCTTCAAAAAGAAGGCAATTCCATGACAACAATAGCAACTACTCATCAGATTACAATATAAACTCAATAAACAAAGCATATTTTCAATCACGTTTGTGTATACTGACACTGGAGAAAGTGTCATTTGAGGGAGTTAACTCTCATAAAGGCTGGCTGTTTGTGGTGTCTGTTTGTCTACTATAACCAACAACCCACAAATACTTCTAAAATAAAATGGCTGTCCATGGGTGAACATTTGTCTCTTTCAAGTGCAGGTTTTTGAAGACTATGTAACTAATAAAGAGCTGAGAGTTGAGACTAGGCACTTACTTCATACAAATTTTGACTGTTAACTTTCCTCAGAGAACTCATCTTTGATTTTGCTGTCTTTGCAGTGAGGAAATATTTATAGTTATATTAAAAGACAAAAACAAATGAAAATCTTCACCTCACTCTTATCCATAAAATGATAAATTTGGATTATAGGAGTTAAGTTTAGTTGCGTTCTAACATAATGAAACAAGAGGATGCAATTAAAAACCCAGGGACTCCTTAAATTACCTAGCGTTTGGATCTTATGCGTTCATTGAACGTCTTCAACAACTTCACAATTCTGAAATTATATTACTGACTGATTTCTGGAAGTCTCAGTGTATTTCCTGTAAATGAGCTCATAAACCTGGAAGCTAAAAAAACCCACTCTGAAATATGAACACGTTTGAAAGATTGATAGAAAAAAATAAATAATAAAAGTTACAGTGTGCTCTACAATTTCATGTTACTCCACCTGCAAAAACAGATGCTATATATGCTCAAATCATTTTGTCAGTGATATTTTTGGCGCTTTCTAAGTGATAATCAATCTTGATTTCAGAAGTTTAAAACTTTTAAAGTTTTAAAGATATTACTGCACACAGCTGTTATAACACCACATTTGTAAAGTGCATGTCTTCTAAGATAAAATTTTCATGCAAAGCATAGGCACTACCTATTCTTATTTGAATTATTTTGAAGTAATTGATGGATGATCCTATTCATGTCAATTTATAGAAATAGCCATTTATACTTCTAAACAGTTATCTTGAGTATTTTAAATTAACTGGAAACAAAACTATAATGACTTGGTTATAACTTGGAAATAGTCTAATCTTCTAAATGTGTGAGTATTTGAGTTAGCCAGCTGCGGTGTGTAATTGGTTGTACTTATTCACTGTCTGAACCTCCACTCCCATAGTTTGTCCCTTCTCTTTTCCTCTGTTCCTCCTTTCTAGTCTTTTTCACTTTTCTACTTGCCTTATTTCCCATTTTTCTACTATTTGTAATGGTCAAACCCACTTACTTGGATAAGGAGTGCAAGGTCTGGGAAATATACAACTACTATTGTCGTTCTTCCCTCCTTCCTCAATTCCAGAGCAGACAGATAAAAAAATCTGCAGTTGGAACTAGGAAAATTGCTAAGTTGAGATTAAAGATGAAAAGTGTATTTCAACCCAATTAAAAAAATACTCCATACCTTTTATTGCTCTCTCTTGCCTAATTGCTCTGGCTAATGTTTCCAGAACTATATTGAATAGGAGTGGTGATAGTGGGCATCCTTGTCTTGTTTCTGATTTTAGGTTGGAAGTTTTCATTTATTGCCCACTTAGTGTGATACTGGCTGTTAGTTTGTCACAGATGGCTTTTATCAGATTGAGGTAGCAACCATTGTGAAATCAGTGTAGCGATTCCTCAAAAACCTAGGTTTAGAGGTTGTATTCAATCCAGTTATTCCCCTTCTGTATATTTTTCCAGAAGAACTGGAAACATCATACCACTGTGAGTGATATATGTGCACCCATGTTTATAGCAGCACAACTTTTAATAGCTAGATTTGGAAACAACTCAAATGCCCATCAGTTGAGGAACAGACAAAACAGATGTGGTATTTTTATACAATGGAGTACTACTTAGCTGTGAAGAAAAGTAAACTCGAAGCTGTCACAGGTAAATGGATGCAACTAGAAACCATACTCATAAGAGAAATAAATCAGAGTCACATGTATAAATATCATATTGTCTCCCTAGTATAAGAAACTGAGAGAGTAAATAAGATAAAAAATTTTAAGTAGATATTGTGAAAGGGAAAGAAACTATTAAAAAAAGAAAGAACAACTGGGTTGAGAGGAGAAAAGAAGGAAGTGAAATATAGCTAAGATAATTGTACAATCATTCTCCTCATTCTCTTAGTTCATTGACAGGAACAGTTAGTGCTTACATGTTTGATCACTTTTGCATGCCTTTATCTGGTAAGCTGAGCAACTATTTTGAAGGCAATCATATGCAATGTAATAATCATGATTAATTTCCTATTAACTTGTTTTGAAATTCTGTATCATTTTTATTGTTTATTCTCTTTAAAATAAAAACAAGTTTCCAAAGTCTGATGCTTCCTGAAGGAAGAAATAAAGATGGCAAAGAAGCATATAAAAATATAACCCACTTCAGATGTTACGAGGGAAATGCACATAAACACAGTAAGGACGTGTTACTACAGACATGTCAGAATGGCCAAACTCCAGAGTGACAACAGTCAGTGCTGGTGAGGATGTGGAGCAACAGGAACTCTCATTCATGACAGGTGGGAACTCAAAACAGTACACTCACTTTGCAAGACAGTTTGGAGGATTCTTCAATACTAAACATATTCTTCCTCTTTCCTCATTACTATACATCTTCAGGTCCCAAAGAGTTAAAAATGGACCACATAGAAACTTATACAACTTATACATGGATATTTTAGTCAGTTCTACTCATAATCAAATAAATTTAAAATAGATTTATTAAAAATGAGTTCTTATAATAGTTTTGTATAGCAGCAAAAAGAGGAAGCCACAAATCCATCCTTCCTTACTTATATGGATAAAATGTGGTATATCCAGACAACGGACTGTTATTCAACACAAAAAGAAGTAAGCTGACAAACCATGAAAAAGACAAAGAAGAAATTTAACTGCATATTGCTAATTAAAAGTAGCCAATCCGAGAAGGTCACAAACTGTATAATTTCTTACTCATGACCTGCTGTGCAAGATGAAAATGGAGATAATGAAAAGATCAGTGGTTACCAGGGGCAAGTGAGAAACGAGGGTTGGACGAGGAGAGCATGATGATTTACAGGGCAGTAAAACTACTGTCAACAACAGTCTGATGGCGGATACCTGTCATTATGCTTTGTCCAAACCCATAGACTATTAATCACCAGGACTAAACCCTAAGGTGAACTGTGGACATTGGGTGCTAACGTGTCAGTGCGAGTTCGGCAGTTTGAGCAAATGCACCTCCACAGCAGGAGATAATCATAGTTGGGAGGCTGTGCATGTGGGGGGCAGGAGACATGGGAAATTTGTCTCACACTTGATGTTGCTGCTGTAAACTGCTCCAAAAGGCATAGGACAGTGTAAATTACATTTAACAAAGGAAACTGAGAAGTTGTACGCAAACAGAATGTAAATTTTGAAAATGAATTTGCATCTCTCTGTGGCTGCTTTCTATATCATGGAGTAACTCTGAGATAGTTTGCGTGCTTTCTCTGTCACTATCTATCTAATCTCTCTCTCTCTGTCTCCCTTTCTGTTTTTCTTTCTTCTTTTTGTTAGAAAATGTTTATTATAAAAATTGATTTTTCTGATAAGGTGTTACCATGAGAACAAATGATTCAACAGAATCAAATGGTGCTGTTTATTTTTTGTCTGTATCTTGTTATATACGTCAGCTGATTTTGATACTTTCTGTCTAGAGTACCAAGTCACTATTCTTGGATTAACATACGTCTAAAATGTCAGCTAATGATAGAGAATTTCAAGTAAATTTTGAGAGTTAAATAATTAAAGTATCTATAGATATACATACTATTATCAATTTGAGGTTGCAAAATCTGAGTAAAAATAGCATTTTACCCAAAGTTATATAAAGCAACATTCCACAAAAAAAAAAAAAATCAAAGAACTTGGTACTTAGAGTGGTCATAACATAATTTGAAAAGAAATTGCCTTGAAATTACTCTTAAGTTGCAATTCAGTGCAACCACAATTTTTGCTTCAAGTTCAAACTATGGTATTATTGAAGCAATATTTCTTTTTCACCCTTTACCAACATCGAAGAAAACTATGAAATACACATTGAAAACTAAACTACTTTGGATCAGGGCTTCTTAGACCATTAGTAATTACTTGAATGATAATGATAATAAAAATCCATATTTTATAATATATCATCTTTTAAAATACATTGGAAGATATATTTGCTCCTCAGTCAGAATTATTTGAAATTTGAAATTTAGCATTGTCTTTTATTTCTATTATTAAAAATGATCATGTCACATTTGTTTTTTTTTTTTCCTCAAGTATTCACTGCACATTAGCCTCTTGTTACAAAAATGGCAAGTGTGGTAGAGTTTTACAGTATTATTCACTGTCCTCATGGAGTTCTTTGTGAGAAGGCAGCATTCTTGCACAATCAGCCACAACTATCTCATCATATATAGCACAGCGAGGACACGAAAGTTTTCGGTTCTTACATTACCCCTTAGCACATGTACAAACTGAACAATCTAAAAAGCCTGGAGCTTTTATGAATACTTGATCAAAGTTAAAACTTGGTGTGCACCAGAATTTATTGGTAGTCTTCAGGTCAGCATCTGTGTCCAGAGGCTTAGCTATACCCTGCAGCCCTGAAATCCCAGGCTGCTCCGAGATTATGCTTCTTTGCTCTGTCCTACAGAAGATGCCAAAAATAGTGTTTTTATTAAAATACTGTTGTTACTACTATTTTCAAAGAATTCCAAATATTACAGTGTTATGTTACATTTTTCACAGCCAGCAGATATTTTCTTTAATTAGAAGATATTTGATACTTTTTATTTTCTATGTATTTATTATATTCACTTAATTGAATCATTTATTTGACACTGGGAAGAAATTTTGCATACATTAAATGATGAATATTCTTTTTTTGATAAGGAAGAATTGCACAAAATATACTTTCATAAAGTATGAGACATCACAAAGAAAGTTTACAAAACTTCCTTATAATAACCAAATCTTACATGTTATTCTTACCAGAGGCCTTTTTCTACCTTAAAATATGTTACTAGGACTGAAAGCAAGAGTGATACCATTTTATAAAATGAACGTTTATTATTTTACTTTTATAGTAAATATTTACTTACAGTAATTCCTGTAGAGTTATTGCTCTTTTATTAATAGACACTATTTTAAATAAAAATAGCAATTACTTTTATCTTAAATAAAGGAAAATATTAATTTCTCTTTGTCATTTGAAAGTGTGCATGTGACAGTATTTGCTACTATCCTAATGCTAGGGCTTCTTCTGTCATGGAGAATAGTAATTTAATAAGTATCTTCCAATTTTTAGGAAATATATATAAAATAAAGTTTGCTACATTAGACCATTAAATATAAACGAGCAAATATGATGCATAAATGCTATTTCCATCTCATTAACAGAAAGTAAAGTATTTGTAGATGTAAATAACAAAGAGAAGAGAAAAATGTTTTATAAATTTTGCTTTTAAAAAGTTATTAACAAAATATGATAATCAGAAATTAATTTAGAAATATAGAATTAAGTTTAAGACATAGGAAAGTCTACAATTTATTATAGATTGAATTAATTCCTACCTACATCAGTAAATGCATAGAAGATTCATTTAAAGATTTGAAGTTACTAAAGCTCAAGAAAATATGTATTTAAGTGGTCTTACTTTTAAACCGTTTCTTGTACTATTATTTATATATTGCTTCTTTTTGGCTTTTGGGGAATATGTTGTAATAAATCTAAATGTTACATTTCTTGGAAGATCTGAATTGTCTCAAAGCCTTTGGTGTATAATATCCTTCACATGTCAGTAGATTTGCTAAAAAATTTTCATTTGATTTATGTGTTAAAATTTAACCTATGACTGTATATACTTTAGGTGGTACAAGTGTGTATAAGGTAATATTGTAATAACTGATTTATAGTAGAATCTGGTGCATTAAGAAAGGAAATGGATTAGCCAGGCTGTAAGTTCAAAATTGCTAGGCAAATATGCAAACATACAAAATACATACATAGTAGCAACAGTATAATACAAACACATTAAAATAATGTTACTGAAACAATAATGGAGCTTAGTTTTTAAAAAATTATGCATGATCAGTAATGGATTTTTCACCTGTTATGTTCATGTTATACTCTAAGATTAGAGAAAACTTTTTTTTTAGTTTAAAAGCTTTTTCTCTAAGAAAGCAAACAAAAGTAGCTTTTAGAAGTTGCAGTTGGAACTAGCCAGTTGTGACAAAGAGGTATTAATAAATTTTACTGAAAATCATGGGTTCAGTATTGGATTTCTCTTCTAAAAATAATAGAACAATTATATAGTGTTCAAGTGACATTTATGTTCATCACCTCTTATTATCCTCAGAATGATTCTTTTAAACAAGATGAAGATAATATCATCTTCAGTTATAGATGATGAAATAGAGATAAAATAGTTTTTTATTGTACAATTAAGCCTCAGTGAGATTGAATGATTATATCTTCAGTTGAACCGTGGGCCACTCTCCTTCAAGTCTTCTGTCTTAGTCCCTAAAACATCCTCTATTATTGATGGACAATAATGCTGAATTGTTTTTGCTTCATAAAATGGTTAACAATAAATTTTAATTACCACCTGACAGAGGTTTTCTTTCTTGGATTTTTTAGTTATAGAGTTTTCACTTAACTTTGATTTTGATAATGGGGGAGGTACAGACGTAACTTGTGTTTATGAATTTTAAAATAGTCATCAGAAAGTAGACATACATCATTGATTATGAAGATTTTATCCTTAGATGAACTTTATTATGACTTGGACTTAATCTACTTAAAATCCTTTGTGCTGCTTGTTTAGATCATTTCAATAAATCTTGACTCCCTATTTAAGCTAGTAGAACTAGAAAGAAATAAGAAGCTCTTGTTCATGAATATAGTGGTTTAATAAATGAAGTACACATAAAAATTGCAACATAGTCCAGTTAGGTACAATTCAAGCAGTGGAAAATAGGAAATGATTAACTACAAGGGGGCGTGGATGGTCAGTTTGAGCAACATTACTAGAAACAACATTTAATAACGTGAATCAAAATAATAACAGTGTGCTGGTATGAGTATAATGTTATTATTTACTTTTCATGAAATGTGATCCTGATAGGGTAGATAGCTGATTTATACAATAAAAATAATTTAGTAAATACTCCATTGGGAGAAGGTAAAGGGGATCGAACTCATCCATATTTTTGAAGGTTAGACATAGTAAGCCAGCTGACGTCACTTCACTGACTTTCATAGGTGTACCTCACAAAGGATTTGTCGTGGTGCTCTGTGCAGATCATGGTGGGTTGAATGAGTGACTTTAACTGTGACTTTTCTCTTGAGGATATGGCCTCTTTTAGGCAGGTTCAATATTAAAATCTTTAGGTCTAGTACATAACTGAGCATCTACAAAACAGTTCTCAAAAGTGTGAGGCCTAGACCAGCTCCAAAACTCCAGCTACTTGCTAGCTCTACTGAATCACAAAAGCTGCACTTGGGCTCAGCAGTGTCACATAAGTAATCCTGAGCATATTCAAGTGTGAGAAGAAGTGACCTAGAAGAAATGCACTGCTCATAGTTAGGAAAAGTCATAAAACCTTCCTCATTCTGGCACAGGACCTATCAAAAGCTTGTCTGATAGTGATTATGGATTAAGAACATGGTCATTGGGGAAAGCGCCATCACTATACAGCCATCATGTTGGCTCCATTAAGATGGCTGAGTACCATAAGCAGTATTTAGGGATATTGTTATGTTTTAACTAATTTACTATGTTAACAGTGTAGTAGAGGACATTGTTCAGTACCTTCTGTGTTGGCTACATATGTTCCAGGGGAGAAAAATATAACTCGGATTTCACTACTATGAATAGTTCTGTTCCTGACCAATCTATTTCATTTCACCATGCACAAGAACTTTGGTATATAATTTGTGATTATGATCTCAAGCTGTTAGAAAGCTCAGCATTAAAGTTGTTTCTAAACTTCTGCAACTATATGACACTTTTTGACATGTCTTGTTATTATTAGTCTGAGACATTTTCTGGGCTATTTTATTTAAAAACAAACAGAACAACAAAAACACTTTTACTTAGATGCAAAATACAGTGTCTTCAAATCTGTTTTTAAAGATAAGAAGACTTGTTTAACTAACAAACAACATTCAAAATTATCTGCTACACAGTGGAATTTCATTGAACCATAGAGAATGAATTTATATTATTCACAGGGAAATGGATAGATATTGAAAACATAGTGTTAATTGAAATAAGTCAGACACAGAAAATTAAATATAGCATGGTTTCTCTTTTATGAGAAATGTCGAATATGAATAAAAGAGTAAAATGAATGAGTTATGCTGAGAAACAGATAGGCAAACTTTTTAAAATTTAAGAAGGGATCAGAGGGAGGGAAAGAGGGGATAAAAACTGAACGATATTCGTAGTAACTAAATCATAGAAGTGGCCTACATAAATGGATAAAGAAAATGTGGTGTTTATACACAATGGAGCTGCTCTTCTGTAACGAAAAACACACTTGAGTCATTTGTAGTAAAATGCATATACCTTGAGAACTCATGTTAAGTGACATGAATTAGACACACTCCTCAAATATCACAGGTTACTCCTATATGAGGAAATCAAATATAAAGAGAAATAAAAGGTAGATAATTGGAAATAGGGAGAGAGATCTTTTGCAAAAAAGAATTAAGATGTGTTGTGTACATGTACCAACTCCCTTCAATAAACTATGTGCTGCAAACAGGTACTAACAAAAAGTGGAAGAAAGCAAAATTATCAAGATTATATAAATACACACACATACATATATATATATAAATTTCCCAAGTGACTATAAATATTATGTATCATAAACATGTCTCAATAAAAATCATGCTAAAGAATGTGATAAACTATATAAAATTCTGTCAATAGAAGCACTCAGAAGGATGAATGTGGGTATTAATAATGTGGGATGTAGAATGTAAAGATATTGGAGATACAATAATGCCTCTATTCAGGAGTGCATCTCTTTGCCAACAATTTGGCTCGCAAACAAAAGCATTTGGCAAAATTTTGTTTCCTTTTGCAAACTCCACGTTGGGTGGCAAACAGGACCATGGCTACCTTCCCCATACAAACACAAAAGCAGGCATCTTCCCCAAAATCCTAAAACAAATTAAATTTGTAATTTGAGGTACCACTGTATTATTATTTTGTGGGGAGGGGTACTGAGAATTGAACTCAGGGCTTGGCATTGCCTGGGAGGCGCTGTGCAGCTGAACTATATCCCTGGCCCCAATTGTAAATATTATCTGTTGTAGTCAGGAATTAGAAGGAGAAAAATTATACACAGGACACAGAATTTATATTATTTTATGATTGTCACCCAGAGTTAAATACAAGAAAGTACAGGAAACCTGTCCACAACACTAAAGACCTACAAAATCCAGCCAAGGGCCTGGATCCCACAGTAAGGTCCTACATGAGTTCAGTTAAAAACCTAGAGCCCATGACAAGGACTCATGAAAATCTGTTTTACAAATCTGCACGGGGAAGGTCCAAAGGTCAGCAGTGGAAGCTAGAAAGTCTATGCCAGCGGTGTGAAGTACCTATGCTAGTAGAATGAGGGCTCTACACTGGAGCCAAGAAGTGACACTCAAAATAAGGACCAGGGTTCCTCTGAAAAGAACCACAGCTATTCTCAGTGACAGTGAGGCTCCAAGATGTTCCAGCAACAGTGGAGTACATATCAGGAAGCCAGAATGACAACTTCTCCTAGAGAATTAACAGCATACATCTTCTTTTCGGAGCCAGAAAGTGATGCTCAAAGTAAGGACCAGCGCTCCCCCAAAGTGAACTCCAGCCATTCTCAGTGAGAAAGTCCCAAGTTCCTCCAATGATAATGGCTGAATTCACATTGTGGAAGCCAGCCATAACAAGCTCCTCCAGAACCAATGGCTCTAAACGACAACACTTAGGAGAACACACAGTGCCCCACTCTCCCTCTCCATGTCTGCTTTTCTGCCAGCAACTTTCCTTAAGTGGGCCATCTACACCCACACCATGCTAACTTAATTCAGCTGGTGTTAAGTTGACCACCAGTTTTTAATCCATAACGTTATCCAAAGCATTTTCAAGAATTTTAGAGGTTCAGAATTTCAAGAGACTATCAATAGTGGCAAATCTATGTCACACACGTCATTTTTCTTTAAAATAAAAGACATTAATGTATGGTTTTTTCCCCTAAACTAAAAGCTCAGTATTCAGGTTTAATTGCAGCGATGGCACTTTGTAAAAAATAAGTGAGTATAGGGTTGCATGTCTAAAAGTTTTACCGTCCTGGACTAGGTGAAGAAGTTGAGGTCTCAAAGACTACTTGCCCAGAATTATATAACCCTTTAATAGCAGAATCAGGACTGGAACAGAGCCTCTTTACTCCTAAAGAGAAGTTTTTTTTTTTTTTTTTTTTTTTTTTTTTTATCACCATAGAGAAAGGCAAACAAAAAGCTGTATTTGTTACATAAAAATTAATTGCCAAATGTAGCAGCGCAATTACTGTACAGATGACATAAGCAGGAATAAAGATATTGGATCATTAAAAATTATTTAATTGTGCCTATCTCTTTTTGAAGTAAAGCCTGTTCTTTTCCACATTTATCAATCTTTTTATCCATTCAATTCCATAAGTGCATATCACAACTCACCACAGGAGGTAACTGAGTGAGCTGTACAGTGATAAATTTTTCTTGTTAGGAGAAATTACATTCACTAACTTGAGCTACTTCAGCATGAAATTGAAAAAGAATCATTTTGTCTTAATTTACATTCTTGATTCAATGAGAAAAATGTGAATTAACCGAACAGAACTACAGATGCGTTGCCTCGATCCTAAAGGTAAACTAAATTGGCATCATTAGAAGTTCATCCATTTATACATTCCCCTGATGTATTAGAATAGATTCTAAAGCAAGATTATCAAGGTTAGTTATTCTGAGCCTATATATGTTTTCAAATATTCATCTTGTCCTTTTGTTCTATTGTATTGTTTTTGATACATCTTTATCAATACCCGTCTGCATTTTCCATTTCTCACCTAAGCCCGCACATCATTTCTTAATCAAAATCACTGAGATAGTGCTGCGCTTCACTAGCCTTACGAGCTGCTATTTGCCTTGAATAAATTACAGGAAAACATGTTGATTGATAGATGTTGCATGTCAGAAAAGAAGACAACTGTATCTTCTTCATCTTACTAAAAGGTCACGCAGGCAGAGTGATAGGAACAGCCTCAGACAACTTTGAGATAAAATGTATCATGGAAAGGTGTGCAGTCTTGTAACCATGAAGCATAGACTTGGAAGGCATTTACTTCTCAACTACAAGTCATATATTCAGTTACCTTTCAGTGTCAAAGTAAAAATAAAATAATCTTCCCTCAATGATAGTTTCTAATATTTTAACAGTACATAAATGTTTCATGTGTGTGGCTAAAACTGTGAAATTCTTACTACTTAAAAAATTGATCTTATTGCTTAAAATATAGTGAGGCTAAGGCAAATTTTGGAAAAATACAGTAATCAAATTCTTAATACACACTAATGCCACAGTCTTATAGAAATGATATAAATCTATGGTTAGATAAATGTTTAATATGAATAAATTGGTAGCAGAATTTTGTAGAAACATTTATTATTTTAACTTGGATGTCTAAAAGAGCCTTAAACTAATCGTTTGCTAAGGCTTCTGCCTTTTTTGTTTGTTTGTCTTGTTTTCCGGGACACTGGTATATTTCTAAGTTAGGGAATTTAAACTGCATTTACTTAATGTTTATATTAAAAGGATAAAACTAAGCTTTAAAAAATTCTAAATGTACATATTCCATTTTTTTCAAATATATTTGAGACATTTGCACATATTAGCACGAATGGTAAATATTACGTTTTAAAAAAAGAGACAATTTGCACTTTTGCCAATATTCCTCATCAGTGCTTTCATTAATCTAGCTTAATCTTTGAAAAGTTATGTTAGAAATCGGACAGTACTCTGTAAGTACAGTTTTTAAAATAAAATGGAATGTTTTTAGTCAGAACGAAGCCTAGCTATGTTCTTATCTACCCCAAATTACTTTGTTCACCAGCAGAGCTGCCAAACTGTCAAACTGTCCAGCTTCAGTATATAACAAAGATTCTGTTGTATTGTAAAGATATTCATAACCAGTTTTATGGAGGGCTGAAAGTGTATAAGTTCACAGTTGTAGCGATAACATGGCACTCTTCACTGTTTGGCTTGTTTATACTGGCACAGATCCCCAAAGTGGAGACTGACAGAGTCATGCAGAAATCTGGTATTTGAGCTGAAATTTACACACTTTAAGTGATGAACTAAACAGGCTGGTGTTTTCTTTTTCTTACTCAAAAAGTGCAAGGTTACACAATACAGACGGTTTTCATCTTTTCCCATAAATGCACAGATTCCTGGGATATAAATGACTGAATTCATCACCAATTCATCAGGGACGCTGAGCTATGCAGTTCTGTTTACAGTGGCAGAAAGTTAATATAAATTTTCATCAGAAGGGGAAGTTTACACATATGATTCTATTTGTCCTTCATTATTAGCACCTGAGTCTAGGCTAGAACGCATAATTGTCTACAGGCACAGGCCAAATAGATGCAAGGGAAAGGCAAATAAGCACACCAAAAATAATTTTATGGTTGTCTGTTACAATTCTCTCACTGGGATTCTTAATCTAGAAAATCAATAAACAACAGGAGTGAAACTCTTTTCCCCTGCTCAGGCATGGCACAGCAGAAAGTAGCACACAGAGAGACCATTGTGCATTTTTTCTCTTACTTTATTCTTTCTCTGAAGTTTATTGGATCAGTTTCTACTCAAACAAAATATATCCTGGGTCAGACTGTTAATATTATGCATTTTTTTCAATCTGTATTTTTTTAATTTCAAGTGACCACAAAGTTGGCATGACAAAGCATTACTTTCATTTAATTTTCTAAAATAATTATCTTTTTGAACATCTATTTATCTTAAAGATTTTTTCATTACATTAACCTCTAAAAATATATGGAAATGCAGATATTCTGAGATGACCAGCACCAAGGATGATAATGGTTAAAACACACTCATAACAGAAAGCCAAGATAAATAATCCTGATTCTAGGGTTATGAATATAATGTATTCCATAATGTATTTTGATATAAAAATAATAAAAGTAGCCTATTTTTTAATATTATGCTCTATGTCCACCATTGATGTAAATTTTATTATAGTGTGTTTGGTCTGAAATTTTTATCTCACAATGAATTACCTTTTGTATACAATTGAAAGTTGTAGTATAAACATTCACATCACTTTGTTTTTCTAGTTTTTCTTCATTAAAAATTAACTCATTCTTTATTTTGGTTTGTTCTGTGGTGCAATATTTCTAATTCTCTGTTGAGTAGGAAAATAAAAGTTAATTTTATTGTTGTATTTATAAGTTTACCCCTAACTAAAGATGAAAGCACATTTAGAGAAGAAATATTTATAAAGATCCAAATGCTACATGTAAATACTTGTAAGTACATGAAAATATAATATTAGAGAAGGATTTTGAAAGTGACAAAATATTTTTTTGCAGATGTGTATTTTGACAGTTTTTTCATTCAGATTGATTTAATAGCAACAGAGTTCACTTTTACTGTGATCTATGAAATTAATTTTTACATTTTTTAATTTACTTGTCTTAATCTCAGACTTTATACTTTTATGTTAAGCATTATATTGTTTTAATTAGTTATTCAGAATCTCTCATTATTTCTTTCAATTTTTCCTACTTACTTTGAAAAAAATAATCAGCTTCTTTCATTTAAAATTTACAAAGAACATTAAACCTTGATAATAACCTCTTCCTTCCCCATATCTATGCACATTACACTTGAAGAAACATTGGTACAGTAAAATTATGCAGTTTTAACTATGTACCATATTTAATCAATAAATTCTTTAATATCAACATTATAAATGATTCCACTATATTTCACTCATTTTAGGGCAAATTCTGTTAAAATTATGTAAAATATTTGTAAAACATTTCATCTTTTGATAAGCTAACTTACAGTTTATCTACTAAAATATATGAAAAGGGACTGCATCAGTATTCCTCCAGAAGAAAAAGAGAGTCACGTAGAGATTGTGTCAACACAGTAAGCATCTGGATGAAAACTAAACAAATTATGCAAATAGACAGATGTTTTCCATATATATGATATATGGATAGATTTTTTCAGGTTTTGTCCAGATGTTTGGAATCATGTAGGCATAATCGTGACCCTTTCTTGACCCCTTCTCTTCCCTATCAGGTAGACAGAGATTAAATTACTTGTTTAAAAGCATTTGATACTGGATTTAAAAAATGTTCAGAACCTCACTCAACCTTGACTTCCCAGTATTTCCTCGGTAGAACAAACTGAGCTCAAACTACTGTATCGCTAAACTAGGCAATCAGTTTGGTTTTAATTAGAATTAACTGACTTACTTCAACTATTAGTTGGTTACTCATCTATTCAAATAATGCAAGTACGGTTTCCTGTGTGTACGTCCTCAAACCAGTTCTGACTTCTCAGTTCTCCATCCTCCTGTGTTCTTTTTTTAAAATAAAATCTCACTAATTTATATAATAAACCTCCAATTAATTAAGCAAGTTAATCATTAAATCAAGATTATAGGGGAGAGAACCTAGGGAATCAAATTGTTTTCAAACACTTCAGCTCATGTAGGAGCACTCATTCTCATAAATAATGTGCTAATTACAAATTATACTTTTCTGTTAATTAGGCCAGGTCAGCAGGACTTCTACTTGGCAACACTTGGCCTAAGTGCTCAAGTTGCTATACGTACTTGAAATTAATGAAGCTGAATGATATTTGAAATATCAGTCCTTTCATTACTCTCTGTGATTCTTGCCCTCGTTCTTTCAGTTATGTTAATGCATAGAAGTTTAAATTTACATGCATATTTATCCATCAGGTTTTATAAATTATTTTAGCAATACTTGGAGATTAAATAACAGGTGAAGATAGAACAATCACTCTTAAAAAATCAACAAAAATTGTATGCTGTCTAACTGATTTCAGAACTTGACCAGAAACCCCTTCCTAATCAGTTGCAAATTCTTTTGGGAGTCTCTATTTCTATTAGTTATACTCTATCACTTTATCTGTACATTATTTTGCAAGAACCGGTCATTAATTTTCTTTTATTCAAAAGAGTTTTGAAGTTTCACATCTTTTCAGTTGATAAAAATGCTGTTATGCAAAGTTTATATAAATAAAGATAAAGCATGGCAGGCTTAGAAAACACTGGCAGAGCTGCTTTATATTTCCACGCTGGCCCTAACCTTCAACTGTCTTATTTTACTTAATTTTTCCTGGCATGTGGTCTCCTAAATATGTCTTCATAAGTGCTGCTATTCATTAATAGTTTTCTGAAACATTTTAAAATCAACAGCCTTTTCTTTTTGATACTTTCATTTCAGATATTAAAAAGCTAAAAACGGATACCAGTCAGATTAGTATCTATGAAAGTGTGTGTACACTAAATGGATGTTCAAGAATATTTACTTAGTAAGTGAATAAATATATGAAGTGGATAAAAGCAGAATACATTTGCTTATTCATCCCAAGAAGACATGAGCAATGGTATTGGGCAGTTTACCAGCTAGTCAAGACCAGTTACCTTTACATTGCTGTATAAATGTTGGTAAGCTTGTACTACCGTAACTTAAGTTTTGTGTTGTCTGCTTTGTTTTTCTCAGCAATTAATTTTCCACATAAATCTGAGAAACCTGCCTATTTTCTTTTTCTGGCATTGACCCAATGATTTAAAGATGTCACAACTGAATTTTTGATACTATTAATGGCCTGTCATTTGTACAAGCAAAGAATTATTTCTCAATCATGCAAGGCAAAAGGGATACCAAAGGGTAAATGAATGCCTGCATCAGAAAAATAAAGTCCACTCCAGTCTTCTGCTGATGTCTGATCCATTAAAACTATGTCTCCAAATACCTCTGATTTTATGGGAGAGGAACAAATTTGTCTTCACCAGGACACATAGCCTTCTTTAATAAAATCATGTTTCTCTTAGTAAGGGAGAATGAAGCAATGTATACTGCATACGCAGCTAGAATACCCTCATATAAAGACAGTTACAACTCCACTGAACCTAAGTGCAAGTGACAATGTTTAGCCCTCATCCCGTAAAACATTTAGGTACTTCTCATATGCCACAAACTTTCCAAGGTAGTAGAAATACAAAAATGGGTATATATGACCCATTTCTCATCTTTAAAGTACTTTTTAAAAATGCTTATTTTGTTAAACAATTAAAGTGTCTCTTCAAATGTGATAGATAATAGTTGGGTGTGGTATAACAAGGAAGAACTGTGTGCTCAGGAAAGTCAGGAACCTGTGTATAGCAAAACTGAAATTCAAGATACATCCTGAAAGATGAGTAAGTCTTTAACAAATATACAGAAAAACAAGACAAATCAAGAGTAGAAAAGTTTTCACAGCAAAGGGTCCATGCCGTTTAAAATACGGAGACATTGATTCATTTAGCAAACGTTTGCTAGCACTAAACATGGTGTGCAGAGAGGTGAGAACTGGAGACACTGGATAATCCTTATAGTAGAAACATTCATGGCCTGGTCCTAGCAAGCATGGCGCCTTAGTGCTTTGGCACAGCTAAAGCACAGTACACCGTGTGGAAGGAAAGCTCTGCAGAGGCTGAGATACCACTTCAGGGAGAGAAGAAAGAGCTATGAGGTCTTCACTTTGACCTATTCATCCCATTGTTAAAAGGTAGACCTTTAGATGGATTTTTAGCAGAGAAGGACAATATGAAGTTTGAATTTTTTAAGGTTAGAATAACAGCAGTAAAAGAGATTGATTGGAGTTAACCCTAAAGATTAAAAATGTGTCACTCAGATGATAGTATGTTACTACAATAGGCCAGAGAAAGAAAGGTTAAAGTAGCCGTTATGGTGGTGAAAGGTAATAATATACAAATATTCATAAAGCAACATGGAAAGGACTAGGAGATGGATTAGATGGGAGGGGACCAGAGGTAAATCAAACATGTCTCTTAAAATGTTTTGGGGGAAGGGATTTTCAGTCATCTCAAGCAAAATTATGTCAATAGAATTTGAGAATAAGGACAAATTCGGTTTGCTGCTGACTTGTGATTGATGTTTGTGGGATGTTTTAAGTGGAAATGTATTTTTCAACAGTTAAAATAAAAGTCTGGCTGGGTGTGGTGGCACACTCCTGTAATCCCAATGCCTGAGAGGCTGAGGCAGGAGGTTTGCTGTGAGTTTTAGGCCAACCTCGGCTATAAAGGGAGTTCACAGCTAGCCTGAACTACATAGTGAAACTCTGTCCCAAAGAGACAAAAAAAAAAAATCTGTACCTCTGAATATTAAAGGAGAGATTAAAATGAAAGAAAATGGGAGGTCTTCATATAATATAATAGGAAAAGTCAAGGTATTAGATGGAGCATATCTGTTTACCTATTCTTTTGACAAATATTTATTAAGCATATACTGTATGCAGCTCACTAATTTTAGCACTGCAGAGGTATATGTGTGCATGTATATACACAGCTGAAAGAAAATATCAGCTCTCATGGACATCACATTCTATTTACGGAAACAGCAAGTAAGAAAATGGATATTGCAATGCAGTGATAGATGCTCTAGAGGAAAATGAAACTGTATACAAATACGATAGAATCCCAGATGGGTTCTCTTAGAGTGGTGAGTAAAAATGACCTCTGTGATAAAAGAACATCATATCAGAGATTATGAGGGAGTCACAAGCTAGCCTTATGTAAGGAAGGATTCTAGGCAGGGGGAATAGTATGGGAGGGTAACATATTTGCTCTGTTTGACTAGTGTCTAGATCAGTCTGTCTGCAGCAGAGTGAGCAAAATGCAGACATACAAAATTCAGTTATGAAGGTAGCATTTGGACATTTTATGTATACATCTTATTCTGTAGAAAATAAGTAATACTTGAAGAACTTAGAAAAGGAAATCGACAGGACGTTATTTAAATTTTAAAATAGTTGATTTGACTGCTATGTGTGAAGTATATTGAAGGGAGTGAAAGGTGAAAATGGGGAAAACAGAATGGTTTTAGAAGGTCCAAGAAGAAGCACGGGGAGCTTGAACTAGTTTGGATGCAGTGCGGTGATGTTTCCCACACTCTGGATCCTGGTGGATTAATGTGGGAGTGTGAGAGAGAAAGCAAAAATCCGGGGTGATCACAAGATTTGGAGTTAGTTCAAGTGGATGATTTGAGAAATGGCAGACAGGCTTTCTTTGTGTGGTATCTTTTCTCTTCTTTGAAGGAGACTTGGTTAGTATTCAGTTCAGATGATAAATTGTTAAATTTCATTTTCTTCTTGGCAAAGCAATGGCATGATCAAGGCAGAGGGACATACCCAGTGACTGTGTAGGAGGCGTGGAAACCAGGCATAACTCTATGATTGCCAACATACATGTGATATTCAAAATCATGAGCCTGTGTTGGAGCACTCAGTGCAAGTGAGAAGAGAGGTATGAGAAGAAAATGGAAGAGAAGAGATGAAATAAAGCTGATGATCATAAAGACTGAACATTGGAAGGGAGAAAACATGAAAAAATTAGGCAAGTAGGAACTAAAGCTCATGACTGAATTTGCCTCCATCCTCTTGCCTGGCTTGGAAGACTTGAGATTCATGCTGCCATCCATGTGTTTTTTCTTAAACTTTTTTTTAAATTTTCCTATAAAAGTGATACCTGCTAAAAAGAATTGAACCAAAATTTTTAGTTCAGTGTAATGAAGCTACTTGGATTGCTAGCACATAAACTACTTCGTAAGATTTTTATTCCCCATAATTGATATTTTCATGTGCATTTGTAGGAAGTTACTGAGGACCAGTGTCTATTGGATGTGATTAATCTTTATGTGGCTATGTACTTATTCGGTGTTTAAGGCTTGGTAAAACAAAATAAAAGGAATAATTTGGAAACTGATGGCAAATGAAAACACATTACATAGGCAAGACTAGAGATAAAAACTGTATCTAAATTTTATCTCTGTGAAAACTCATTGTGAATATTCATAAGTTTCAAGGTTGATTTTACAGTTTCAAACTTTCCCCAAAATTAAGACTTTCCATAGACAAATGTGTAATCTTTTGAACCAAATGGATATAAAGACAGAATAAAGGGCACTTTAAAAAAATGTGGACTGACATTTCTCTATGTCTCTTGATACAAACTGGTTGTGTGCTGGTGCAGTGAAAAAAGATATGAATCAAAGAATGAATTCTACAACAGAAAGCTTTTGCATCAGTGAGTATGTGGGAGGAGGGAGAAAAGAATAAATTCAGAAGAGAACCAAAGACTACACGGAAATTTAGAGGAATTTTATCAGAAAACTTGCCTTAGGACATATATTGGAATGCAAAAGAGAAGTTAAACTTCAGGGCCTTATGAATAGATAGTTATACTACAAAATAAAAATTTTCTCTTACTAATAGTACATTAAATTAACAAATCCTTGATAGCTTTAAAGAAGAATATCCTACTGTGATATTTCCAAGCAACTTTTGATTATATTAGTTTACTCTCTTGAAAGCCAAAATACTCATCTATAAATCTGATGTTTTTTAAAATTGCATCATGCATAGTCATTTTCATATATTTTATTGCTTTATAATTATTCTCATAATTCTTTTAATAATATGGCAGAAAATGCATTCTCTACAAGTACATCCTTATAAACAAAGTAATGTTAACAAAAAGTTAACAAAGTAAACAAAGTAATGTATAACAAAAAGTATGTTAACTGATAAAGAAAATATTATCACATAAATATATATTTTATTAATTTAATATGGAACATATTAATTTATCAACTGGAAAACTATTATGCTCTTCAGCACAAGAGGCTGATTTTTTAGCGTAATTTGCATGTTCTTTTCTTTTTCAATACAATTGTTAATTGGTTTTGTACTGGTACCTAGACTTTCTGGTCTATGTTACCTCAAAGTCTTCTCAAACTGAACAAAAAGTTACATGTTACAATAGAGGAGAAGAATATATATAAATGTTTTAAATAATACAGCTTCCGTAACATCCCATCTGCATATTGCTTATATACTTTTTTCACACCACCATTTCTAAACCGATTGCTCAGAATCAGTAATTTCTGTTTCCATAGAAACAAGGTTAAATATCCGGAAAGGCTTTTTATAACCATTGTAACTTAGATAATATGAATCTCTGGGTTCATTTTGCCTGAGTCTAGATCTCTGAGGCCACCTTGACCCAACAACAAAATGAGCAAGATGACAGCGATTCCATTTAACATTTCTCATGAAAACACAGAGGGAAGTTGCAGGCAGCACGAAGAGGGAAATAGGTAAAGGCTTGCCCCAGTGGTCAGTGATAGGTTCTCTGTGAAAGGTGGACAAAATAAAGAATACTATATTGAGTGAAAGATGTCTTCTTTTGGGAATTAAGTTGGGAAGAGGACAATCTGAATCATTTGGACTGAATAATTTTATTTTTAGATGCATAGTTTTAAAACTAGTTTATAGAGAGGAAAATAAAAGAAAATCTCTGGATTCTTGATGTCAAATTAAAACTGTCAGATAATTACTCTGACCTTGTAGGAAGGAGTTGGTGGATCATGATGTAACTGCATCTGGAAGGTTTTTATTAACCAGGAATCAAACTCAGTACCTTGCGCTTGCCAGGAAGGTTCTGATTCCACTGAGCTGTATTTCTAGCCCTAAACTATTACTTTTTAAAAGTAAATTTCAATGAAAAGGTTAGAATTTTTAGAATCTGACATGATAGAATTTTCTTGTTTAAATGTCCACAAGGAATATTCAGTATTAAATAGCCCATTCTTAAATATCACAAGCAAATATATAGCAAATGAAAAATTGTTACCTATTTTAAAAAAAAATGGAGGTCCACACTAATAGGACATTTTTTTTTCATTCTGGTGGACGATGCTGAAGTTAAAACCAAAGGCCTTACACAGGCTGACCATACGATTTTCCACTGAGCTAAACCTCGAGCCCTGGCAATTTTCAATTAGGCAATCTATTTTTATTACTTATAATCATAATAGTGTGAAATAGAACTCTTGGCTTATTCCCCTGTACTAATTTAAATTCCTTGTCTTTTAACTAACATCTTCCAACTTTACTAACTGAAGCCTTTTTTTGTACTCCTAACATCTGTTTTTGAATTTTTAGATTCCACGTACAGGTGAGATCATATTGTATGTGCCTCTATGTCCAGGTTTTTCTTAATGTAATGTTCTTCAGTTTCATTCATGCTATTGACAATGGGCAGATTTCCTTCTTTTTGAAAGACTGATAATAATCCACTGTTTTATCTATTCTCCTGTTGGTAAACATTTAAGTATTTATGCTACTGTGAATGATATTGTAATGAAAATGGGAGGACAGAGATACTTCTTCAACTTATTAATTTTATTCTCTTTGTAAATATGGCAAGAATTGGAAATGAGGGCTCATATGCCTGTTTTATTGTTGATTGTTTCAGAATCTTGTACAGTATTTGCCATACTGACTTGTATTAATTTCCATTTTCATTTTCACCATCAACATTCGGTGGACCCCTTTTTTTCACATTCTCACAATTACTTGTTAATTTTTATATGTTATTAATACCCATTATCATATGTGTGAGTTGACATCTCATTGTGTTAATTTTCAATTTTTTTCTGATAAATATTGATTTTTAGAATTTCTCATATATCTGTTAGTCACTATGTATGTCTTCTTTGGCAAATGCCTTTGGGTCCTTTCACCATTTTTTTTTTACTTTAATTAGTATATGTTTGCAAGGCATAATAATTGAATTCACTACAGGGAATTGTACATGTACATAACATATTTCAATTATTTTTCTCCCTTCCCTCCACTCCTTTCACCTTTCAAGAATCAGATTAATTTATTTATAGCACTTTATAAAGTTACTTACATATACAGATTAAAAACCAGACTGATAGGCCAAAGAACATATAAAATCTATGACAATATAACAATTATACTAACTCAAGGGACACTTAGGCACATTGTCCATTCTTCATTACATTACATTTTTTCTCTTTTTTCTGATTATCTGTATATGTATATATATATATATGTATATATATATATATAATTTTTTTAAAGCAAGACCATGTGTTTCGTGACCATTTTTTCTATAATGTTTGTATTTCCTTTTCTGATTGGTATATATTTGCAATTCATAATAAATATATTCATCATGTAGAATTTGTACATACAGACATCATATTTTTTTTTCTATTTTCTTTTTTGGTACCAGGAATCAAACTCAGAGCCTCACACTTGGCAGGCAAGTGCTGTGCCACTGAACTGTAGCCCCAGCCCTAAAAATCATATGATCCTTTTTATTCCCTTTGCCTCCCTTCTCTCCCCTTTATCCAAAGGCCCCCTTTCCATTTCCACAAAGTCTATCATGTTATGTTTTGATATCAGATAGTGTGGTACTTTCAGCATTTCTCTTCTTACCCTAGATTAATTTTACTATTTGAAGACTTTTGAAATTGCATACAAATTTTAATATGATTGTTTCTAATTCTATAAAAAATGTATTTGGAATTATGAATAGCTTTGCATTGGTTCTATACATTTCTTTAAGCAACATGGACACTTGTACCCTATTTTTCCAATCCATGAATATTGTATGCAATTCCATTTATTTGTGTCTTCTTCAGTTTCATTTATAAAGATTTAATCATTCTTCATGTATACATATTTTAATTTGTTGGTTCAGTTTTTCCTAAATATTTATTATTTTGTAGCAGTTGTAAAGAAATTTTGCTATTTAATTTGATTTTGTAAATAGCTCACATAACCCCTGGAAATAAACTATTTGTAGGTTTATACATTATTTCTGCTTCTTTTCATACAGTTTTACAAAGAATAACAAAATGACCTTACAAAATATAATTTTGAAATAAAATAATTTCAATTTTAAGCAAAAAGTTAATACTTCATGTAATTATTTATAAATTAAATGTGTATTAATATTCAATTAAATTCTTGAAATTTAAATGTGTTCTTATATTCTTTGTGTGTGATAGTATTTTTATATTTTTCTCTAATAGAAATTAATTTAGCTGTAACAATATTCAATATTCAATATTGAACTAATTTACAGATACTGCAGTATAATTAAAGTAGTTTTCAGAGTGTTACATATAGCAGTAGAAGAAATGTAGACTTATGGCTCTGTTAAAATGAACAGTTTTTAAATTCTGGTCTCATTAACTGCTTTATTAGTTACTTGTTACCATTTTTGAACTAAGTAAGCATGGGAATGAAAGACATTTAAAAAAATAACCTACTACTCTGTCACTGTGTACATCACTGTCGTGTTTTCTACTTCCTACTGTGGCTCTATTCTACTCTACTTTTCTGTCCTTGTGCCTGTTGCAAATCCATCATAGCAGCACCTTTTTAATTTACAGAATGGGGCTTCCCTGTGGAAAGATGTGCTCAAAGAGTCTTCACGTTGTCCCCCACATTACATGTGTTTCTCACGATTTCAAGATGCATTTCGCATGACGTTGCTGAGACCTTTAAAACAGTTCTAATAAAAGAAGAGCAGGGAGGTAGCACTTCCATAGAAACTCAAAGTGCTAGGGTCTAATTTGGTGTTGGCACCATACAATGTTGACAGGATCTTTTTAAACAGTTATTTCTATGACTATGGAATCGTAGGAAGGTTGTCAGTGTGTATTTTGGATTTGTCCAAATTTCAGAATGCCTCATTTGTGTATACCAATGTCCCAGCTGCCACAGACTTTGTAATGAATTAATATTGGACCCAGAAATTGAGTTTCTGCCACAGGATTCTGGCAGTAAGTGCTCTGCAACAACAGAGGAGTGATAGCAGTAGAAATGCCAAGGGACTTCACAATGGCATGTCTCCGGATTCAGTCTAATAGTTTAACTGCCGTGTAAAGATGATCAGAACAAGCACAGCTTATTGTTCCACTCTGGTGAGTGGTCTGTTAGGTGCCAGTTATGTAAATGAAGATAATTACAAGAAAGTGTAATTGTGTCCTCCAAAATATGCCTTCCTAAGAAAGTGGTGCAGTTCTTAAACAGGTCGTTCTGCAGTCATGAGAAACCTTTGCAGGGTCAACACAATCCCCCTGCTATCAGAAGTTTAATATCTTCTGAGACATGGGGAGAAGAGGGCCATTTTGAGCAAAGACCATCTGGGATTTGTCCAAGATAGCAAAGCATCTTCCTAATATGACTCTGAAAAATAAAGTTTTAATTTGCACTTTTAACTCTCTATTTTCAGTAAGCATTCTTTTATATGATTCTTTTCTTATCACAAGCCAAATGATTTAAAGAGGAAAAACATTAAATTGGAAAGTATTCACCCTAAAATATGGAGTTAAACAGTTTAATTTCAGTAACTATTCCTTTGGGCAGGAGCTTTACATTACAAAAGTGAAATCACTTCTGGAAAGAATTTTAGTATACTAGGATAAAGTACCTAGATTCTTGTCAATCCTGTGAGTTATCTGCTTTTTAACAGTTTAGTGCCTTATCCTACATTAAAAATTCTTTCTGGAATGCAGAAAGAAATTATCAGGCACATTATAGAATATGGCAAAACGAGCATTCTCACGCATGGGGTTGCCAACACATACCACCAGTTTGCAGCAGCATAATGATCATGCGTATCAAATGTTAATATCTGCTTTAATATTTGGCTTGACAGTAAAAATTTGGGGAGGCAGTTGCAAAGTTTCATTATAAACAAGTCATATTTCTTAAGATTTCAAAAATTGAAAACATTTAAATATCAGAAGGGGATTAAGTGAAAATTTTTTTAAGAATTTGGAAATAATGGTGTGCTTTGGTGAATTTTAAATCTATTTTTAGTTTTACTTCAGAACATCTGTATGGTATTTATCTAAATAAATTATCCTTTCACATAGAGTATTTCTTTAATCATACCTGAATATTAGTGAATATAAAGAATTTTGATTTCATTACTTCTGACTTTAGCAAACAAATTCTTAGATTGAATAACGAATTACTCTTATGTTTAGATTCTTTTGCCTAAAATAATTCAAGGTTCTGGTGTAGAAATTTTCAGCAAATGACATTTTATTCTATTATAATTTTTTTAAAAAAATAATATAGTAGATAAGGCATATTAGTGTGGGAAAACCATGGATATAGAACATTTAATATAACTTGATGAAGAGAGTAAATTTTGCTTTTGCTAATTTCAGCATTATTGTAGATTGTAAGTCAATCTTCAGAGCCATCAAAATTTACTGATCTGCAGAGTGCCCATAATATTCAGAGTCATATAGTGTCATTAGGAGGGAACTAGTTTCTTCGCTTTGTGTACAAGTTACATCTAAGATATCTAGATGAGCTAAGCTATGTCTGTGTTTTACCTGCTTAAAAAATGTCAGAAGAAGCATATTTTTAAATTAGATAGCTTTTGAGTGACTACGTGAGAGCTACTATGATGTGCATGTGGAAGGAAACAATAGAAGTTTTCCCTGTCCTTAAGGAGTTCACAGAGCTGGATGGTAAAGGTAACTAGCAGATAAGATGATTGGGTGAGTCAGGCTGTTGAATAAAAATTACGTTTGTGCTAAAGCAGGATGCAGAGACTTTTCCTTGGTTTGAGACTTCATGTACATCTTGGACAAGCAGGCCACCAACCAAAATCTGTTAGTAAAACTTGTGAGTGAGAAACTTTTCTCCCAGCCTCCTGTTTTATTGTGGCGTTGGTACTAGGCCTGGAGAATGAAGGTAAAATAACAGAGAAATACTCAGCTTTGGGAAAAACTTTGTTCCCTATTAGGTCATTTCATATAAGCCAGAGATTTGTGAGGTTTTCCTGCTTTCTGATTTTTAAACTGTAATCTGCCAATGAGTAGCGAAATAGTGATATATATATATATATATATATATATATATATATATATATATATATATATAATGCAACAAACTATGTTGAAACCAGAAATATTTTTAACTCATAGAGTTACATTTTTAAAAATAAAGGGCATAACTGGGTGAGGTGATATCCACTCTATTCTTGGCTGATTGGTAAGCTGAGGCAGAACGATTTATAGACTTAAAGCCAGCCTGATTCTGAAAATTAAGAGGACATTGCCTCAAAAAAGAAAAAAAATTGGAACATTAGAGAAGATTTTTAGGGCAAAAAGACAAGAAGACTCTATAATTATGTCAATGGATCATTAGCTTACATTTAATTTTATTGAAAATAACTCTCATATCACATTATAGTGTTAATAACTCCAACACCACATTTTAGGCTGAAGATAATATAAATTAAATTTAGAATAGCTGTAACAAAAATGGAAAATAACATGAATCTCTCCCTAAGATGACTTTGCTCAGGATCTCCAGTATCTTCGGGGTTTAACCTCCAAATGGGACACAAAATAAGTACATCACATAAAAATATGTGTCTCATAATTTATCCAGCAAATAATTCAACCTAAAAATTCAAAACTCGGAATTCTAATGTATTTCTTCTTTCATTCAGTTGATAAGTATTTTTGAATTATCCGCACACTTCATCAGCACTTCTGCAGTGTATTTTATGTTTCTCTCTTTCTCTTGCTCTGTGGGAATAGGACCAGGTAAGCAATGGGGAGAAGGAATCTGCGCACACGTCATCAATGCTAAGGATGAGGTTGGAACTTGAGACGATCCAGGGATTAGAACTTGCAATTTCCGAGTCCTCTTTGGCACCTTTGCTATTTCATCCTGAAGAGAGCACTCTGATTTGGCTTCCGGGGTTTCTTGTGGTTTGAAACCCTTCCGTCTACCCATGTACTTCCCCAGCGGTCAGACACTCCCATCTTGCTCTTCCAGGGACTGAGACTGTCTCCACTGCTGCTGGGTGAAGTGTGCAAAGGTTTCTGCCTCAAGTTCCCTTCTTCTGCAGCTGTTAAAGCTTTTCCTCCCCTTCGTGATCAAGTGGGTCCCATGCTTTGCTCCTGGTTCTTTGCTACTCAGCCTCAATGTGGCCGAGGGAAGGGCGAGTACAGTAGCAAAGGCCTGCATTTTTCTTACCTATGAGTCCAATTGCAAAAGACTAGACTATGACTTCAGAAGAAGCTTTTTTGGCTTTCTTTGTCTAGCTTTCTTAAAAATAAGTGCACTTACCTTTCCTTTAGAGCAGTCTACCCTGTCCTTTTCTGTCCCTGTGTACCCTCCTGAGCATTCTTTCTCACAGGAACTCAATGGAAGTCCCCAATACCCCCAACCTTGGCAGCTAAGCTGTTTAATCTAGGTAAGATGACTTCAGTACTCATGAAGACTAACAACCGTCTCCACTGACAACATGAATAAAATTTCATCCTTTAAACAAAAAATTTGATATAAGAAACCCTACTATCTTGACAACACATTCTGTGACAATTTTAAGGTTGCCAGATTTAGCAAATAAAAACTAAATAAATTCAAATTTAACTCTATTTTTTGTGACAACCCTGCTTTTTCCAACTTAATTAGAAAATAATACATAGTATTTACTGTTTGTTACAAAATGGTATTGTTTTGGGTTTTGATATTAATGAATAATAACATTTTTTCTTTTTAACATTAACTTCTTGGTAACTAACAACCTGAATCAGTGCTTACTAACTTCAGAGACACTGTCTTTTAAGGAAAATAAAATCCTTCAGAAGCTTGTATGTTTAATTTTCTTCTTGAAAAGAATAAGAAAAAAAGTTAAATAAGACTTTGGAACTGTGTTTACTCTAAATAGTATGCCTGTTCATGATGAAAATGACTTCTAATTTATTTTGTTCCCTTTACATTGCAATTTTTTAATTTATTTGAGATATTTACTATATGAATGTCTTTTCGTTGATACACCTGACATTCTTTATGGAAACAGCATAAGCCTTAGAGTTAACCAGGTACTTTTAAAACAACTTCAAACTACTTGAAATAGCTAAGCATAAAGCCAATCTATAGTCTGAGCCTCAATTCAATTATTTGTAGTAAAAAAGGATGTTTCAGAAGGAAATGAGATAGAGTTTGAAAGATTTGAATCATACGTAGCATATCATGAGCACTTAATAAATATGAACTCTCCCTTCTTCTCTTTTTCTTTTTTTCACTCAATTCCTGTGGTCCTTCTTTATATTTTGTTTCAACAGAATGCACTGGGTTCTGCACTGTGCAGTGATGATATTGGATGTATTTTTATGTTTCCTCCTATACTACAAAAGAGGGGGGTATATTACACATGTATGTGTATGTGTATACGTATGTACGTATAGATGTGGTGATGGGGGACTGTAGGGTTTAAATCTACAGTGTCCTCCAAAACTCTCATGCACTCAGGTGACTCACTGTTGTGAACACTGCCCTCCTGCCCTAAAATGAGTTCAGCAGCCAAGTGTGCTGTCAGGACGGGGGTGACCTAGCTATAGAAGGCTCAGGGTGGAGGGAGGGACCTGTAATGGTGCCTCTCTTTTCCTGGCTCCTCTTGCTCTCTCTGTTTTATGGTCATCAACAAAGGAGCAATTTTTTCTCTGTCAGATCCTCCCACCTTGCCATGTCTGCCTTGGAGCCGACTGACCATGGGCTGATAATTTGAACCAAAATAAACCTCCCTTCCTGTGAGTTGTGGGTGTTGAGTATGATGACCCAGCCACGAGGAAAGGATTCAAGGAAGAGAAGATGTGTACCCTACAATCCATGTATGTAATTATACACATTTGTCTCAAATGGCCAGATGAGATTAAAAATAATCACAGAACATGAAGTTGCTAAGTTATGTTTCCTATCATATGAGACATTTACATACTTAAATAGATTGCAATGAACTAAATAAATATTGGTATGAACTTTTAGAAGTCATAACACAGCAGAGCTGTTAGCTAAAATATACATACGTACTCAGCAAAGTCACTGTAAGACTAAGCACGAGGACCCCACCTCAAATGACCAGGATCAGTCAAGTTTGAAGAACTGATAAATGCTGAATGAATCATATCATTTCAAAATGGGAATAATATTTTATATTTCAGCTTTTGAAATGTTTTCAAATGTATTATCCTCTCTGATCTCACAAGTCACCCACACCAATGTTAAATATTAATTTCATTTAAAGAAAATATAACAAAACTTCAACATGATTTAATTGTACATATTTGTCAACTAAGCATAGGCAAAAATGTCTTCTGAGATCTGTCAAATTATTGCATCATGCTTCGTCTCCTACATGCAGATGAAAGCTTTTGACTAGCCAGCTATGCCAATAGTACCAGCATCATAGACTATTTTTTTTTATTTTGGTGCCTTTGAAAACGAGAGATATTCAGTCATCAGAATGCAAAATAATAGAGCATAAATTATAACTGACTCATTGTCTTAGAGGTACCAGACCCCGGTGACATCCAGTTATGTGAGTGGCACAGCAGGCGGTGTTTTCTGTCGTTTGGGACGTGACTTTCCACACCTTCCCATCTCTTCAACCTGTCTCAGAGAGAAATGTTTCTTCTCCTTAAAAACCATCTTCTTCTCCTTGACTTACTATTTTTATCATGTCTAGGAACTTTCAAAATTCTTCTGTTTTGAAGCTTCTACTCCTTTCTATTTATTCAGCTTACTATAATTTTCTTTAACAAACAATGAACAAATCTAAAACCAGAGCTCCCTTTTATTTTGTTCTTCATGAAATTTACCAAAGGAATTGTTTGCCTCATGGCCATGACTTTGCTCCCACAATGACACCTCAGTAACTCTTAGCTAGGTCACCTCCCAATACCAGATCAAAAGGAACTTCCATTGGTGCTTAGCCTCTTTGAATTTTTGGTGTTTAAAAATATCATCTATCTTATCCCTTCATTATTCTTTATTTTTCCTTTAAATGCGTAACAGATTTATTGAGATATAATTTACATAACTCACTTTTTGAAACTTCACAATCCTTATAGTCCACTGTTTATTTCAAAAATTTCTTCATTATACTAAAAATAAACTTCTTACTCATTAGCGGTCCACAATCTCCTTTCCTTCCAGCCAATAGTCATGGTTATCTGTTTTTTATCTCTCTAGATTTCGTATCTTGGCATTTCAAGCAAATGGAATCACACATTATGTGGTCATTTGTCACTGATTTTGTTCAAATTGAATATTTTTTCAAGGTTCATCCTTACATATTGCAGCATGCATCAATGCTACATTGGTTTATGGTCAAATAATATCCCATCACCTGGACATACCAGATTTTGTGGGCCTATTCATTGATTGATACAAATTTGAGTTCTTTATATACTTGGTCTATTTTAAATACTGTAAATATAAGCATTAATGTAAAACTATATGCGACCATGTTCCATTAGTCTTGCATTTGTATCTAGTAATTGACCGTATAATAATTCCAAGTTCAATATTTTCAGAAAATTGTTTATTAAACTTGTCTTTTTAACTTATATATAATAATGTAAATTGTACTTACTACACTTACAAAGTGACATATGATTTTTTGATACATGTATATATGCTTTGTGGCTAAATATATCTCTCTTCCAATATTTATCATTTATGATGAAAACTTTCAAAATCTTTTCTTCTAGTTTTTGAAAGATGTATAGTATACAGTCATTAGCTACAGTTAGCCTACTATGCAATGGCCCTGAAGATCTAACTGTAACTTGGTACCCAATGCTAACCTTCCCACTCTCTGACCCTATGCTCCTGTGTCTGGTAAACATCATTCTACTTACGTGTCATGTTGACATCTCTTTTAAATTCCACATATGAATATGAATGATATCATGCAATATTTCTCATGGTTGACTTATATCATTTGATATGATGATCTTTAGTCCCATCCATGTCACAAATTGTAGTATGTCATCATTTATGTGGCTTAATAGTATTGTGCTATGTGCATGAACCAGTTTTCTTTATCCATTCATCAGTTGATGGACACTTCTGGTTGTTTCTGTTTCTTGGCTGTTATAAATAGTGTTCCAGCAAATATTGGGGTACAGACATCCTTTCTACATAGGGATTCCATTTTCTTTGTGTATATATCCAATAATGATATTTTTAGGTCATATGGTAATTATTTGAGGGACTCCAAACTATTTCAATAATGGCTGTTTTCATTTACATTGTCACCAAATCTATGCAAGGGTTCTCTGTTCTCCATATCCTCACCAGCCTGTTTTAGTTTTTGTCTTTTTGTGTTACACTTTTTTAAAAATTTAAATGAGAAGATATCTCATTATGGTTTTGATTTGCATTTCCATCACACTTAGTGATAATAGATTGTTTTTTCATATACCTGTTAGCAATTTGCATGTTTGCTGTTAAGAAATGTTAAGTCTATTGTTCATATTTCTTTTTGTTTTGTTCTGTTATGATTGACATACTGGTGATTAAACCCAGGCCTTGCCCATGCTAGGCAAGCACTTCCACTGAGCTACATGCCAATTGCTTTTTAAAAATGTTTTTTGAGACACTATCTCACCATGTCACTCAGGCTGGTCTCAATTTTGGTGTTCTCCTGAAACAGCCTCCCATAGCTGAAATTATAGGTGTGTGACCCTAGGCCTGGCTTATTTCTCTCTCTCTCTCTCTCTCTCTCTCTCTCTCTTTTTTTTTAATTTCATATTTTACTATTGAGTTATTTGAGCTCCTTAGTCTAGATACTAACCTAGATATAATGGATAATTTTCAAAAATTTTCTTTCATTTGGTAGATTGTTTTGTTGTTTTGTTGATTGCATCATTTGTTGTTCAGAAGATTTTTATTTAGTTTGATTAATCTTATTTTTGTATTTTTTAATTCCTGTGTCTTGAGAGTTTTATCAAAATAATGCTTGTCCATTCTAATGTACTGAAATAGTCTTCATATTTTTTCTTCTAATCATTCCATGTTTTCAATTACATTTAAGTCTTTAATCTATTTACAGTTAATTTTCTTAGCTGGTAATTGGTGAGATCTCATTATATACTTCTACATGTAGATATGTGATTGTTGTAGCACCATTTATTGAAGGTTGACCTTTCTCTTTGCACTTGTGTCAAAAAATGTTGGTTGTATATGTGTGGATTGCTTTCTAAATTCTCTCGCTTGTTTCATTAGCCTATGCATCTGACTCTGGTTTTCTGCTTTTCTCACAATTCATTGTCTTCCTTTGTCACTATCTCATCTCTTCTTAACAACATGTTCCCCTGGTTTGGGACCTTGAATCTTCCTTTGTCTTTATTTTCTTCATCTGCAATCTAGTGATTTCCTTTGCACTAACTGTTCACCCATATATTTCTGAAAATCTGTTGTTAGCTGTATTACTCTTAGTTAGAACTCTCAATTGTTTAGTCCCCACTGGAGAAGTCTCTTGTTTATCCTATCAGTGGGTAAAGAGCACCATCTTCTCCCCAGACCCTCTGTTTTGTAAGTAAATTTTGCCATTTCCAATATCAGCATAGTTTTTCTCCCACTTTCCTTTGACTTCATATTTTGGAAACATCATTGACTCCTGTCTTGGTTACTTTTCTCTCATTTCTGAGATAAAATGTTACCCAAAATGAAAGAAGGGATGGTTTATTTAGCTTACAGTTTTTGGAGGTTTCAGTAATTCTCAGCTGGCTCCAAAACAAAGTGTCACGGCTAAGGGACAACTGTTCATGGTGACCCCAAGAGGCAAAAGTCAGGGCAAAAAAGGGTAATAGAATGTTTCCTTCCTTCCCTTATATTGTATGCTGGCTACCCAATCCAGGGTGGATGCAGGGCAGATACCACCAATCCCAGCACTGGACCATGAACCAATCGCAAATGTTAGAATCAGCCATCTCCATGACTGCGTGAGGATTTAAGGGGCCACCCAAACACAAACCATAACAATTCCTTACACTTTTCCTTCATATCCAGTTATTCTCTTGCTACTTTTGCTTTGATGTAAATCTTGTGCTTCTTGTTTAGGGCTAACATTATTTATGAATTTTGACATTCAACAAATGTGCTCTATTTAATAGTAAGCTCTGAAGTTAGCAGTAATGACATATTATATTTCAATAAGGATAAAATGTTGGGGGGTGGGGATTTAGCTCAGCGGCATAAGCGCCTGCCTTGCAAGGAGGCAGTTGTGAGTTTGATCTCTGGTACCGATTAAAAAAAAAAAGGATAAAATGTTTAGTTTTTTGCTTGGTTTATCAGATATACTTAAACTTTTCTATGACAAATAACAATCATGTATTTACTCTTCCAAATATTTCCCCCAAATAATACCTCTTTCCCTATCTTACTTCTCAGTTGAAGAGGATATTCAAAACAAAGAATTCAAATAGCTCACAGTCAAATATTATACTATAATTTAGTATCAAGTATTTTCAGTTAATGTTTAATTTACTAGTTGAAATTATAGCAATATACAGTAATGAATCCTCAATCCATATTCAAACAAAAGATGATATTGGTCTCATAATAAAAAAAAAGAACTGCTAAGGTATGCAAGAAACAAAAATGGAATTCAAAGTATGTTTGGGAAAAATAAAATATTTTTAACAAGATTGCAGATAATTTAAAAGTTAAACAGAATTCCTTAATATGTGAATGAGAATGGTAATTAATCATATTATAGATAGTATTAGTGGCTGCTTTGTTCCATTAAGAATTCATTACCAGTACCATTGGAAGAGTGAAGAAAATTGATGAATAAGTAACAGACTAGCTGGTTTTATTTATGGTAGATTAGTATGCTGACACTGGGAAGGAGAATGTGTTCATACCGTTGAACTGGATGTTTGATTCTAGAGCTGAAAGCAGAACTTTCCTTGGCCGTTAGTTCCCATTAACAGGCTTATCTCATGGAGGGTTTTCAGGAGGTCTTCTGGTAGTTTAAAATGGTACTGAACTTAATGAGTTTTGAGTTTGTACCTGAATCTTGAAGACTTTAATATTTCTGAGGATAAACTGGAGATCTATTCTTTCACAGTTGTAACAATTTCATCGCCTTTCTTTGGATCTTGAATACTAAGTCAAGAAAATTATGGCATGTGAGTGGTAAATAGGAAGCTTAACAAGTAATTACTCATTCTTATTATAATATGAGAAAATAAATAACCTTGGCTTTGCAATTTGGCCTCCAAAATGATGTAAAATATAAATACATTATAGGCACATATTTATACTCCAACTTTATGTAAAATATACTCTAAAAACAATTATTTTAAAAAAATATTTTCTAATTATCTTTTTTTTCCAACAAACTTACTCTAATTACATATCAGCCATGATAAAATGAAGGGTCAATAGCTACAGATACGTAATTTTCTTCTGATAGATTGCTGTTTGAAAATAGGTTATGACAATTAGATGATTAATTTTCTTCTATTAAATACATTATGAGACTTCAGATTACATTTATCAGTATATTTTCTTCAGCAGGAATATAATAAGAAGAAAAGCCAAGCAGAATAAGAATTCACATCCTTTGTGAAAGGATCTGAACACGCTTTTTATCAACCATGCTTGGGAAAATAATTAGTAAATGATACTCTGTTTGAAAACTTATTTTATGTTCAGAAATCACAACAACAGTTAAACACATAATAAGTGAAAGGGTCAAATATATGATTATGAAGAGCAAATTTTGGATGACTGCTTGGCTTTTTTTTTTTTTATTGGTTCTGGTTATCTGCAAAGTGTGCCCCCCTTGTGAGCGTAACTAGGGAGTGCCTGTACAAACATTCTCATTTCGCCCGTTCCACATAATCGTTTCTTGTATCATATTTCTCCTGACCTCGCTATCTGAAACCAATTACAGGAGATCCATTTGGGCTGCATCTATTTTCATAAGAAGCCTAGGCAGCAGTGTTTTTCTCAGAGATGAATATCAACATCAAATATGCTTCTGAGTGCTTTGTTATTTATGTTTCAGAGAGATTTTGTAGCCTTCAGCTCTCAAGAATGTGTCACGCTGTGCTGTTTATACATTGAAGATATTAATGGGCGTAGATGTCATTTTTCATTTTAATGTCTCAAATGCAACAGGCTGATAGGTTAAGCATTCCTATTTTTATGGGGAGAGATATGAGTGATGTCTGTTTTTTCCCCAAATATACATATATTTACTTTGAAAAAAAATAAGTTATAAACCTTAGCATACTCAACATTTTTTGTTTTACTGGGTATTTCTAAACAATTCTCAAATAATTTTATTTCTGGTGAAACTTTTCAGTGTTTCCCAGAATTAAAAAAAAAAAAAAACAAATCAGAAAGAAAGAGACTATCTAACAGGTTGTAAATACTAATTCTCACAATGACCTTCTGAGTAGAATTACTTTTTTGTGAGGCTTCTCACTAGCATAACATTAATACTACCACAAAAGGGTGATATAATTGAAATTTTCTTTTTATATAAAAGCTTGTTTTATTCACAATTACACTGTAACTGTTAGGGATATTTTCAATCTATTTTAAATAAAAATATATTGAGTCCTGGAAAATGTAGATTCTCACACTTATGCTACTAACTTATTTATATCTTTATAAGTCTGATCCCTCTCTGTCTTTTTTAAACTTTTATTAGTACATGTTTGCAGCACATGATGATTACAGTCACTGTAGAGGATTGGGACATATAATTAACACATTTCAGTATTCTCCTCCTCCATTCACTTTTATTTTTCTAGCATCAGATTCATTTATAGATATTTATAAGTCCTTATGAAGTGAAATCATATATAAAGGTTGAAATCCAGACAAATAGGCCTAAGAACATTAAAAAAAAAGCAAGAAAATTATGAAACTATCTTATCTTAGCATCCTTTAGCATTACCAAGACCAGATAACTGCTTTAGGTAAAGTTCCTCCATAATGCAAAACCAATGTATTTTTGGAAGCTATATGTGGTATGGTTGCCTTTGAATTTTCTTTCTTATTGTTCACTTAAATCAGGCTCATTCATTATGGAAGTTTTTGAAAATAACTTTTGCCTTTTGTTCTAAATTAGGTTGATAAGATGGATAATGATATAAGCACATAATGATACATAGAATTTATAAATAGCCCTTAAATTTATCTTTTCTATTTATCAGTAGAAACAGTCAGTCATTTTCAAATTAATATTTTGTGTAGTTTGATACTGGTTTATAGTGGCAAAAACATTTTATCAGGAGTTTTTCTTTTTTGAGTAGATACAATAATAAATTCCCTAGATAAACTAAACAACTCTGAATAGTTGTTTATTGAATTTGAGCCCAAATGTGTTAACCAGTAGAACAGAAATTAAAATGTCATCTGAAGCATGCAGTTAGAATGCAAACTCCCAAAGAGTTTTGCTTATGAGCTTTAAACAATCCTTATCTTTTTACAATGTTTTTTCCTCTTGCCTCTTATATACTATAGCAATCTCAACTGTTACCAAGTAGTTATTTTTCATAAATGTACATATAAGACCATGATTTTCAAGTATTTTAAAGATAATTGTAAAATTCTAAGTGTCTGCCTTCCAGTTTCCTATTACCTCTTATTTATTTTATTCACCTATTTATATCTTAGCCTTATAAGATATAGGAGGTATATAGGAGGAGATATAGGATATATATAGGAGGAACCATGCAAATGTAACTTTCTGTGTTTGATTTAATTTGCTTAGCATGATGAAAGTGATCAAGATATGTTAGATGCATGTAGCAGTCCCTAAATAAATATCACTATTTTGTACTGCAAACACACATGAATAAGGAAGAAAGGAAGGAACGAATGAATGAAGGAAAAGGAGAGGGAGAAAGGGATAGTATATTTGTGTATGTATGACATCAATAAAACCAATGTATTATTCCACTAAAAACAAATATAACTGTTTGTTTGTGTATAAAAACTTAAATACTTGAAAAGTAGAAGCATGCTTCAGCCGGGTATCTTGAGATGTTCCATTATTATTATTACTTTTTATTAGCACTGTAGGTGTATGTTTTGATATTTTGTGGGTTTTTTTTGAGTGTATATTCCAATGTTTTTCTAAAGCCATCAGCTGCTGTATTACTTGAGATGAAAAGATGTAACATAAAGGTAAAATGAAAGGAACACAGTCCCAATAGAGGGAGACAGAAACCTGAACTCTTCAATTCTATTTTTGCTTTTGCCTTGTCATTTTAATCAGGTTATTTTAGTATTGGTTACTGGTCTACAAAACAAGAAAGCTAGGCTAGATCTAAGGCATTACAGATCCAGAATTTTTTAATTCTATTAGTGATAATTTATCAGAAGAGCAAGATTTACAGGAGTTAAAAGGAATTTTATGCATTTGTAGAATATGTAATGAAAATCAGGATAAAGATGATGTAGACATTAAATCATAGAAGGAGAAGATAGATAGAGAGTAAATTTACCTGCAAACTCAATTCAAACAAAGATTATGTTATTTTCATTTTAGGTCCTGTAAAATGGGTATGTTCTCTTTTCAGGTAAAGAATCATTTATCTTGGTGTCACATGTTACCCTTTCCTGGACATTTACTCATTATAATCTAAAGATTCTTTACATGGAGTAGAGAAAGTGTGATGTACTAGAATGCACTCACATCCAGAAGCCAGGAGACCTTGAACAAAGAACTCATAAATTGCTTTGTGACCTTGAACAAAGCAACTGATTATGTTAGTCCTCATTTTTCCCACTTGTTTAAATGAGGTCAGATTAAATGATTTCTAAGATTGCTTTTAATCTCAGTCAATCATGAGTCCAAGATTTCAAATCTGTCCTTTAGAATGCTTTCCCATAATGCGTAATTTACATATATACAATTTATATATACGATTTATATGCATTATGCATGCATATGCAAAATAAACTATGAACTCAAAAGGAGAAAGCAAGTTAAAAAAATAAACCACGTGGATTTTGGCATCTACATGAAAAACAATTTGCTGATTTTTTTGTTTTAGATTGACATAGCATAGGTTGCTCCTTAGTAATTTCCATTTTTAAAATATCACTTATCATTATTTTAGAAGTTGCAGTTAAGGAACGCATAAATCACTTAGGATGGTACGTGAAATTTTCAACAAGTTTTGTGACAATAAAGTAATTACCAAATTTATATTTGCTTTTTGCCTCCAAACTGAACTTGGTGATGAATTGCATGAGTTCACTGGCATGTTCCACCTTCAGAAATAGTTTAACTTGTGATTATTTGAGAGGTTTAAAACACAAAAGGTAAATGGTTGTGAGTAAGTGAGTCTCCAAATGGAAAAAGTGTACTTTACAAACTGCCAGATCCTGCTATGGGAAGACAAATCAATGTTGTTAGGGAATGGCGTGGTGCATTCAGTTTGTTTACTTTGGTTTCTATGTCTGCCTGCCTTCTCAGAAAACTTGCTTGGAGCCAGACTGTAGCAGCCCTCGCTCTGTCTTTTCATAATTGATCAGGGGATGACTGCCTTCCCCGAGGGTTAAGACGTGGCAACTTTTTCTGTTTGCTCAGCATCTCAATGCAGTAGTTCAAACATTGTTCACACCAGCTGGCAGTGTAATGCCATATGCACATCTTGTCAAAGCAACTGTTGTCATGGATACTAGAAACTCTCCTAAAAACCAGATCATTGATTCAAATAGAAATTGTACTTTTTGTCAGCTGAGAATCTTAATTATTATAGAAGAATATTGACCTAACAAGATTTTTCCAAGTATGGAAAAATTTATTTTATATTCTAAAATAGTGAGTAACAAAATAAGGTATTTGAGTTTTATGTGTTGAAAGATTTCATCACCCATGTTTATTGAATCAGTTGCTAAGACAAAATAAAATTTTAAATAGAAGCTTCAAAGTTTTTCTTAAATATTAGTTTATATTGCTACCTCTAAAACAATTGACAATGCATTTTGTGCTATGGCAATAGTTGTTATAACTTCATATGGCATATTTACCAAACTGTCCCTCCTCCTAAGTGAAATGGTTGCGTTAGTTTCTTATATTAAGTTTTATTTTCCCAAGTGGGAAAGGACACATAAAAATAAATGAAAACATCTTCTATTTTGATTGGTATTCTGTCACACATAGAAACAAACCTGATTGGTTGAGTGGTAATTTCTTTGTTCTCTGATTTTGCTAAGAATGCAAATGAAAACCACTCAATTTTATTTGGCATTAAAACTGCACTTTATTTTGTCAAAGGAGAGGTTTCCCCTTGAATTGTAAGTACAAAAAAATGTTTTTAATCTTTAGTGAAAATCCTTATTAATTCACTTTCAAGATAATCTGATGTTGATTTGTCAAATTTAATTACAGCTTCCGGTAACACTTGAAGTCTACTGCTTTTGCTTCAAAATTGTAATATGAAAATGCAAATTGAATGATAATTTGAAAGGGAGTGGGCATTTCAGTTGAACACTGAAAAGATAAGTTCTTTCTGGGAATGAGGTTATTGGTGCAGTTTATGATTTTTTTCTTCTTTACATACTTAAAACAAGTTAAATTTCTTTCCTGCAGGATTACATGTATCTCTATGATTTTGAATAAAGTTGTATAAATGTAATTTTGTAAATTTTTCTGTGATTAAAAGAAAAAGGAATAACAAATAAAAAGGGAAATGAGGGTCCTTGTAAATATCCACTGAGATAACTGATAATTTAACTTTCCACAAAATATTTAAATATTATCCCTTTTTATTTCTAGGCTCTACAGGCAGCAAGACAACTTCTTTTACAGCAGCAAACAAGTGGACTGAAATCTCCTAAAAGCAGTGATAAACAGAGACCACTACAGGTTAGTGAAGGACTTTTGTCCTTGGAATTTTATTTTAAAAGATGTTCATAACAACAGATGTGCAGGCACAGTTATAAATACACCTAGAATTATTGCATTTACTCTATACGTCATTTTAATTCCAGAGAAAATTCATACTATATTCTTAGAAAAGAGAAAAACATTTTAAAAGTTTTCAAGTTTATTCTTTGCAAAAATTGTGTAGGAGTGAAATACAAGTATATACATTGTTACCCATAAGTTAGAATAATGTCCCATAAAATTTCCTTGTGGAATTTTAATGAGATTTTCTCAAGCGTAGGTAAAAATGCAAATATTCGGTATAATGTTGTGTAAGGAAACAGAGTGGTTTTAGACAACCCTTCTGCAGTTGTGTCCAAGTGACAAATGCAGAGAACTTCCACATTTGCCAAAAAACTGTTTGACGTTGCCAAAGAGTTATTACTGTTGCTGCAGTTATAAAAACACTTTCTGGATTTGTTGGACTTGATCACTATATTTGTCCTATGAAACTGATAATATGTATGTCTTTAAAACTAATTTTTAACATAATATAACCATTGTTTTATAGTCTTCTTAACCAAAATATATGGGCTGTTGTGTTGGGGGCATTTTTAAGGTATATGTTTAAAATGTTTGGGAGAAAGACTCTGGTGTAACTGAAATGTCTCCCAAAGTGTTCCTCAGCTTTGGTGAAAGATAAGCAATGCTTTTTTTTCTTGAATTGTGTTACATTCGTGTCAGATAAGGCAAACTTTGTGGTTTGTTTAAGTAATCCTTTGTTGCTTTATTTTATTAAGGCAATCTTTTTTTTAATGACTTACCTATCGGTTTTGATTTTAGGTGCATTCACAGATGTTAGTAACTAAGTCTTACACGACAGCATTCTGGAGTTTAATTTATATGACAAAGAATTATAGGACTACTGAGTCATAGAATCCAGAAATTACTTATTACCTAAAATCTGGATTAAATTACGGTTAATTAAATTTCAGATAAAAGTGTATTTCCTTGGGAAAAAATTATCTGTTGGGGGCAGATGGAAAGAAATGGCACATGAGTACAGATGTTTCAGCAGTCTCAAGTAAAGATGCCTGCCATGATTGCCACTGAAATATTCTTGAATCTGCTTGAATCTAAAATTCTTTTTAACATTCTTCTCTTTCAAGATAAATCCCATATTCTTTTGTTTAATCAAAATCTGTGATGCCACCTTCCTCACCACCACATCACTCACCAACTTAAAGTGGTGAGTGTAGTATTTCTGAAGTTACCCATTCCAAAAGTCTTTCTATGCATTTACATAACAGAAAACTTCACATAGTAAAAGTTAGGCAAGACAATAGATGAATGCTGATCTTCATTATTGCTTGAGATCTATGATTTTGCCTTCTTGTTGGTGTATAAAAGGAGATTTGGATGCTGACAACTTAGGCATAGATAGAAAAGTTGTTTTAAATGTCAGAGAATAACTATAGTCCTAATTCTATTTTTGACATATTTTTTGACAAAATAGAAAAATTCTCAGTTTTTTGTTTTTGTTTTCTCTCCAAAGCTAAGGGGAAGTTTCTTTATTTCTAGTTAACTTATCTCTAGAGATAATGGCTGGGCTTTATATTTTTCATTTTCTTTTCTGCTCATCATTGTGCTGGAAGTCAGGATTTGATATTTGAATTAACACATAATTTTTCTTAAAAACATTAATGCAGGGATACTAATTGGTCTAAAATTTTACAAAGTCGTCATGTACCAATTACTGTATAAATAAATGTTGAGCATAAGTCCTCAAGTTTGGTATTTCAGCATTAAAGGGTGATGATTGGAAGCATTATAAATACCTATTAACAATTACAGTTGCTCTCCATACCACAAAGAACTTCATTGTGTCACTTGTACATAGTGTTTTGTGATGCATATTAAGCTGACTATATTTCCATTGTACACATTGTAAAACTGTAGGATTTTTGTTTCACTTGTAATTTTAATGAGATTTCAATCTATAATGCCATAAGAATGTGAAGCTGGTTTTTATGTATGAAAATATAAAAATACTGACTTATTTATTCATCAAAACATACACTACAATTTATGTAATATGAACTTACATACTTGGTATTATGTAGTAATTGATAAGTTAGCAACTATAGACATGCTGAAATTGCATTAAAATTCTAACCAAAATGTAACAGCATTTCATAGTTGCTTACACATCTACTGCCAAACAGGATTATTAGTTAATGCTGATTGTTGCATCTGCAAATACTATCCAACATCAGTTGTACTATTTGCCCCTTGTATTTAGGAAGTAGAATATTTCATCTAGAACATTAATCATTAGTATGAAATTCACATATTTGAAGTTGTCTTATGATTTTCTCAGCCTAGGTTTTTTGTGTGCATAACTAAAAGTTTAAACAAACTTATAAAATACCATTGATCTAGGTCATCTTAAAAATTTCTGAAAGATAATTTAAAATAGTTTAGAATCTGCCCTTGCAAGGCAAAATATTTGATAATAGACAGTGATGATTCTTACCATGTCAGACACAGTGTAGTATTTTTAGAGGATCAAAATAGGTACTTTATATATTTTTACTTTAAAATATAGCTTGATAGAGAGCTATTTTATAAAGTTCCAAAGAATATAGGCTTTTAAAAACTGTTTTAATGGCTCAAGTCACAAGAACAATATGTAGTTGCTTTTAAACTCTCGTTTGAATTTCTTATAAATGTTAGAAAGTGGTGGCCAGATTTGAAGTGTGACATGACATGGAGTCTATTTCTAACAGATCAGTATTTATAGACTTTTCGTCATTTACTTTTTGAGGGTTTTGCACTAGAGACAGCATAGATACTTGCACATCTAATCCAAATTGGAAAGAAAAAATATCAAATCAGACAAGCTTGACGATTGACTTTCACATAGTTATTTGGATATATGTATTTGAAACATGTTTACATGTTCTTTTTATTATGTCAAATAGCAGCTGAATAGGTCCAACAGTAAATACAGTGATTAGGGAGGTGTTGGTGAATAGTATATAAAGATTGAAATCCAGAAAGGAGCTGATATTAACCTATTACCTTATAGTTTCATCCTTATAGTGTTACTGTGCAACCCAGAAAATATACTCTAGTAACAACAGCAGATGATGTGCTTTTATTTCAATTTGTTTTATTTGTTCCTACTCTAGCATTTCCTGGACATGACATGAGGAAAGTTAGCTAAAGAGAATGCTAAATGTTTACAACTTTAAAACTAATTTCCAAGTTAGAAAGAGTACATACAAAAACCGCATATATACATGCACACTCCCGAAATCTGTAAATTTTTGTAAAATACATTATCAATTTCCTAGCCTATGACAAATATACTTAATTTAGTTTAGATATGAAAATTGGTCGCATTATTGTTCTTGTTACATTTACAGCCATGAGACAGACTTGTGGTTCTTCAACAGCTGTGCAGAGCAGAGCCGTAAATTTAAGGTAAATGCCATTGCTTTGCTGTCTTAGATGCATATTAGTATATAGCATTGTAATCACTTCCTTTGCTAGTAGCTAATAGCTAAATAAAGCTTTCCTTTTTGATAGGTAATAAAAATGATACAAATTTTATAGTTCTGTCTAAGAAACTCCAGAATGGAATAGTGAAAAGCAAAAGTGAAGTGAATTTGGGAGTTTCGTTCTGATTCTGCTACCAAATCATCATATAAGTTGAGAACGTCATTTCACATCTTCAAAACACAGACATGGGGCTAAATGATGGACTAGAGCTAAATTTTTATCGTTAAACATTTTTGGTTTTTGTTTTGAAATGACAGGCATCTAGTTTTTCAAGATTGTTTCTATCCAGTTGGTCATTAGATTATAAATTAAGGATTATGGGTTTTAAATTTTTTCCCATTACAAAACACAAACAAAAATGTCTAAACACAAAAAGTTAAATTGTGTATATATGTGGAAATATGATTTTGTACAACAACTACATAAATAATGATTTTATTCTTACATATGTACATTTGTGCTCTGCATTTAAGTATATGGTGGTGTGACACAATGTACATCATTTCTGAAATATTAAAATTAGCATCATCAGACAAAACCAGAAATTCTGTAGTAACCAATGAATCTACGATTTTTGTATCCATATTAAATATCAAGACTGAGGTGTAAAATTTTGTAATTAAAATTAACTAAAAATATTCTTTGGGAAAATAATAATGTCTTTACATTCCAGGGTCAGACATCACTGACCATGATAAAATTTGATTTTTGCATTAGTAAAGAGTGAAATTAAATATTTTAAACATTAATTTCTAGTGGATCAGAATTAGAGAAGCTAAAGCATATTAATTTTCTAAACAGTTAAAACACTATTATCAGGAAATTTTTGATACAGTTTTAAGTAGAACAAAGCTATTATAATGGAGAAAACTTAGAATTTTTAAATGAGTTAATTTGCTCTGCATCAAAACTTTAGCAGTAAAGACTAACACATTATTTTTAACATAAAAATCTAAGGAGTTGAACTTAGACTCTAAGGACAGGCCAGGTTTCATGTCCTACTAGTTTTCCTGTTCCTGTGAAGAGCATTTATAAGAGGTAGCATTAAATTGGCAAATATACTTGAATGTTATAGAATGAAATCTTCCCATTGCTTTGCGGTTGGCTCCATGAGCAGTTGTTCAAGGCTGACACTGCAGAGGAGTGGCCTAAGCAGCCCACCTGTCACCTGCAGCACCTTATGAGGCAAACCTTACTCATGCTCTGTTCACAGCCTGTAGGAGGTAGGTTGTATGTTTCCGGGCTGAAGTCTGTCTGTCTCTTAGTGAGTAGCGCTGCAGGTAGCATACCTTGATCCTTTGAAACTTATTTCTTCATCTTTAAAATAGGAATAAAGGTACCTACTTTTTGAGATTGTTGCAGAGTCTATAAATAAATAAATAAACAGATACATAAATAAAATACTATGTAAAGTTTCTACAATACATCCTTGGATAATGAGATAATAAATTACTGTCTTTATGATAGACTCCAGGAAATTGATATATAATTCAAGTTCATGATATATATTCTACAGTACAGTTCTTGTTTCTCAGATCTACCATTTCAAAGCTCTTATAATGAAATGACATATGCCTAAGGAAGAAGGAACTACAGTGAGTGTTCTATGGACTATTCCAGTGTCTCCTCTGCTAACGGCTCCTGAGGGTGGTACACTTCACACTCAAGACACTTAAACATATTTTAATATTTATCTCTCTTTCTAGACCTCTAGTGCCTAGCACAGTGAGTAGTGAATAACTGAGCTCAACCTCAATGAGTATTTTTTGAAGCCATAGTTAAGGAGGTGATTGTGCTGTATGAGAATTACAGAACGTTTAAGGAGAGGATATCTTCAAGTCATTCAGTGTGGATTGAGTGACTATGGTATGTAATAACTCAGGGACTTCTGATGTAGTTCAGATGTATTGAAGTAATATATTTTAACCCAGAGTGAATGTAACTTAGAAATGAGAAAAGCAGAAAGTATAATAAGCATCTTACATTGTCAATTTAAGCTAATATGATCTGGTAATATTTTTAGAGAAGTTATCTAAGTTGAGTCTACAGTAAAGGAATGATGGGTTTAAACAAAATGAGTCAAGTAGATAGCTAACGAGAAGGCATTTTTTCAGTGGTGTTTACTAAAAATCCACATCTTCATTTGAGCAGAGCCTGAAATGTCATTAATAATTCTGTACTAGAGACCATTATATGCTTTTAAATTGAAAGTAATATGGCCAAAGTGGTATTTTTTTTAAATTTTAAAGATAGTAAAATCCAACAAAACAGGACAGATCAAAGCCAATTAAAACAATGCAGCAAGATTGATACAGAACTTCAAAGCAGGATAACAGGAAAACAACAATGGCTACCATAGTATATCTTGTTATCTCTACAGTAGTTGTCCATTCCATCAGGAGAGCAAAATCAAACCAAAAACAAAACAGAATAAAACCAATCAAAATAGAATATTGAATAAAGCAAAACAATCAGAACAAAGCAAAACAGTGAGAACAATACTGGGTTTCAAAGACAAGATAGCAGGAAATCCCCCATAATTGCTATATTGCTTACTGTTATCCTCCCAAGATATGCTGAGACCTCTGGTCCCAGACCTGCATAATTAACTAAGCAATACAAGCATTTAGTTGCTTTATGTACCTTAGTTGCTGTCAACTCAGCCTGTCCTCCAAACCAGAGGGTTGTTTGGGGAGGGGAGCAGACATGGACAATGTTTGATTCTCAGCACATGTGCAGATAGGCTCACAAGCGACTCTGACTTTTCTCTCCCTGGATCCCCTGTGCTTTGTGTGGCTTACCAGAAAGGCTGACTAGTTGATTCCTTTGTTGGTCCCCCAAGTCCCAGCATGGCCGGTATTTTTTATGTAATGGGGAATGTTTTCATGGAGGAGATTTTTATTGAATTTGGGCTAAGCAACATCCTTACCAAACTGTCTTTGTAAGCATGAGTGTTAGACATGCGTGTTAGGCATTTGAGGTGATGACACGAAACACAAGTAGAATGATCCAGATTTTAGAAAATTAGGAGAACTTGACAGAAAGATCAGAACTAATGATTAATATTTGAGGAGTAATCCAGAAGTTATAGATAAATCAATGAGAGTATTAGAAATTGCTGAAAATGATAATTTGCATAAAGGAACTCTAAAAGCAATTACAAAAAGTTACAAGAGCAATCAAAGTAAAAACTTATTTGTTAAAGAAGTCCAAGGAAAGGAAGGATCTTCTCTCCCTATTCACCATAGCAAGCAGTGTCCATGCAGATGAGAACTGTCATCCATTAACTCATTTAACTGAATTAGAACATTGATGAATTTTTAATTTCCATCATTCACTTTACTGTCTTTTACTGTTCACATTAGCCAGTAGGATCTTCAAAAATAATTTTGTCAAGATTAAATGAAAAAATCATAATTTTATATGAATGTCAAGTAGAAAATAGAGAATTAAGCATAAGGATCTTAATACTAACACTGACAAACAGTACTGAATGAAAAAACATACTTTTACATGAATATTAAGTAAAAAATAGATGGTTAAGTGTACTTTTGCTTCTCATATTGCTGTATAGTAAAATATTTTATATGTATATAGGTATGTATATTACTGAGTTCCTCTAAATTAAACATGGAAGAAAATTGCTTCCTCAGAGGTCAAATTGTCTCTTTTCTTTGCTACCCAGATTACTTGTTTCTTTCCATAATCCATTAGGATTTTAAGTACATATTCCCTTGTCTTCTGTACCTTAACTAACGTGAAAGCAAGAAAGAAATAGAGCATTAATATTGTTATGGGAGCTCTCTGTAGGATTTAAGACTTAGGCTGTGAATTTTATCTTAAGATGTTTGGAGGTGATGTGTAAGCTAAATTGAATGACAAAGTGGAGAACAGTCTCAGTATATGATTAAAGACAAAAAGTAAAATTATTTTCAATTTCACTTGCATTTAAGACTCTTTGTGTTTTCTCTGTGGAGTCTATTCATCTTTGTATCAACCTGTATTCAGCATTTCTGCTTGATTTTTAACTTTTTTTCTACTGTTTTCACCTTACCTGCTGTAGTCCTTTTTCTTTTACCTCTCTGTTCTCTTCTGTCATCATCTAACTTCATCCATTTAACAATAGCTTTGTCTATCCAGTCCCACATGGAGAAAAAGAAATTTTAAATACATATAACTATTAAATTCTATCTTGAACCTAAGTGAAATCCTAGCATAGTATTTTACTAAAATTCAACAAGAAAAGGAACTATGTGCTTCTTACATCCCAGTATCCAATATTTAATTCTTGTTTTTCCTTGCTCCTTGAGTAATTGCTTTGTATCTTAAATTGTACTTTTAGTATGAAAGCAACTATACTCGTGCCCTCTCAGTAATACAGAAAGAAGTACCTAGAACCCTGAAATATTTCATTTAATACTAAAACATCGTCCTATAGTCAGTTATAAAACTTTTTGAAAGTCGTTTTCAGATTGACTATACCATTCTCTAAATCTTTTGGTCATATTTTTTTCAGAAAAGCCTTGGGAATGAATATCCAAACTATAATTGCTTAAGATGGTTAGAATAAATGGTCAATTCTTTTATGCACATCTTAGTTTATGCTGGTTATAATTATTTTAGTACTGCTTAACTTAGAAGTGCAGTATTTGAAAAGATCACATGTGTAATGCATTGTTCTTTCAAAAATATTTTAGTCACACCATCTTAATATGAAAACCATATAAGCTCATTATAAAAATCTAACATGATTTTAAGTTAAATTATGGTTGGATACTAAGTTACTTTTCCCAATGGCACTTAATAAATGCTAATAAATTTCCATAGTACAGTAGATTTTTTAAGATGAAAATTATGTTCTCTGATTAAGTGAGGAAAAAACCACTCATGAGAACTAATTACAGTAGACCCTTGACATTCACAAGGTGTATATTCTGGGATCCTCATGAACCCACAAAATGAAAAAATTCCCATTTCAAAAATATGGAGATGTTTGTGCAGACTTTCTGCTAAGCACTGCCATCGTTCTGATTCAAAATGCCATTGCCTTGTGTAAAGTATAATAAAAGTTAACAACTTTGCAACTTTCAACAAAATTTCCACATATTTCCTCTCATTTTTTAAAATAAGGAAAGACATTTTGATTCGGATCACAGATTTTCTTACATCAGTGAGAACAGGACAGTAACAGCAGAACTGCATCAGATACAGAAAATCCAGGCGAGTGGGAGAGTTAGGGCACGTGTGTAAAAGGTCAAGGATCCAAAGACCAGATCAACATCTACGCATACTTGATGATTTGATGACTGGAATTACACAAGTGTATTGTCTAGGCACTTAGGGATTGTGTGCAAATAATCATATGAATTGTCAGCATCTAGTGGAGGGGACTGTAAAATTCATCTCAATCTAACATCTATGAAAAAATTTCTATGTGAATGGACAAATTCCTCCTACTTTTTTTTTGGTATCACACTGAAGAATTGAGGGTCCAAGCATCCTACAATTTTCCTGCTTCTTAATTTTAAATCTCCATCTGTAGCAATTACCTACATGTCCCTTGAGAGTAAAACTTGTCTAGCGTAGCGTGCCCTTCAGAATAAATGTTGCCTGACACATTCTTTAGGGTATAGGGCAAGGCAGGGTCCTGGTAGAAGGAGATGTCGCAGAAGTGCAGGGGATGAATATAGGCTTCATTTTAATGACTGACCATCCTTGTTGACTAAGAGGGGGTCCATGGAACCTGAAGTGAGGACTTCATTCCTTGAATTGAAATTTTCTGTCTAGATTATTTTATAGTTAAAGGTTTGAATCACTTCTGGTTCTTGGTAAAAGTATTTGGGTATGTTTTTCTTTTAAAAAAATGTTTTCAGCATTTAGTGTGATTTTATTGTTTTCTATGTATACACATTGAACCTGTACTGCCTACAAGTTGAGCATTTTGATAACACAAAAGCACAGAAAATTCCTTTGCACAGTATATAAATTCTTACACAACCCAAAGAAACAAGTAAAAATATGACATTTAGCATACAATGCTAACACTTGCATTGCTGTGAAAGCTGCTAACTTGGTATCTCCCTCTAGTGCTACTGCACATTCTCCAAGTGACAAACCGAGGAACACATTGAATATTATGATGTGCTGATGTGAGGAAATTCTGTTGTCTCATAGAAATACGATAGTAAATTCAAAAAGTATCCCAGCAAAAAGATAAAAAAGAGTGTAAAAGAAAAAACAGTCTCTACATTCCAACTTCTTCCTGTAGATCAAGCATGTAATAGACATTTCAAACATATTAGTCCATAAAATATAATTAACATTTTAGCTTCTCGAAAGCATACTTGCCATTTAACCTTCTGTCTTTGTTCCCAGAGAATTCATTTTCTTTAATAAATAACTATCACCCCTCCTTCACATAGTCTTAGCGGACATTTAGACCAGTGGCTTTCAAATATAAGTGTCATAAAATTTCCAGGATAGCACTTCCATGCAACCCAAAGAAACAAGTAAAAATATGACATTTACCAGCTTTTTTGGTACACACTTGCTAGTAGCCATGGGCATCATTAGATAACATGGTTTAGGTCATATTACCCACATTTCTAATATTACTCATTCACCTATTTGTAAGCTATACTGTCTTTTTTCTAGTTTTCGGTTTATAAGATAATACTTCCTACGATTCCTTTCCCTGCCTGGATAACATGTAATATACTTGTTTAATAGTAGCAATTAATTCTCCTTTTATCTTTACGTCAGTGTTATCTTCTCCGATTCTATCTTCCAGTTCGTGAATTTTATGAATGTAGGAATTTTTCTTCATAAGTCCTTTAACTCATGTTCAGTGTGTTTTTTTTAAAAGAAAATTACTGCATCTCAACCTCACTAGGACCAGTAGGGTATGGTAACTAAGAATTCTGCTTACTAAAATGGTGTGCAAATCTATGGAATTACTAATACAAAGAGAGGATTTCTTGACTATCAAGAATCTAATTTTTCAATCTGACTTACTGGCATATGATTTTTATGTATTAATTATGTCAGTTGCTTTTGTTATGTGAATTTTGTCTATTTTCACTAAAGTATTATAAATTATAGATTCATTTTCTAATCAACTGTGAACCTCATAGGCAGATATTCCAAAGCAGAAAGATTAGTTGCTCATGGCTAACACAGACGACCAGGATTGCTTTTTAGCTTCTTGGTCTCCCTCCAGGTAGTTTTTTCCTCAGGGTCACAGAATGCTTGTCCCTTTGCCAGACATCATGTCTGCATTCCAGAAGAAAAGGAACATGAAGGCACAAGCATGTGCTGCCCAACCGAATCTGCCCCCCTTTCCTAACAAGCTTTCCTGAAGCCCCTCACAGCCTTCCATTTTCAACTCAATGTCTTAACCATGACATATCAAACCCCATCATTTTTAACAGTTCTGTAAGTTTATTATGTTTAGTGAGGCACTTTGTCACACTGAAGAAAGTTGGAATTCTTTTTCCACAGAGGAAAAGAAGAATTAATTTTGAGATCGACAATAATTAGCAGCACCTGATACTATTTAACAACCCGTTAGTACCAATTTAGAGGGCCTTAGAACTAGCTGAATAAGAATGTAAAGACTTGAAATACTTCACTCACAAGAAATCTTGTTTCATTCTTCCTAGGAAGATTTGGAAATACACACATCTCTGTGACTACTTATATGACTAATGTCCATTGGCTACAGGGCTTTATTCTAAGAATGAATATATTTACATATAATGAACATGTTATCGAGAACTATTTCAGTAAAGTACAAGTAAACTAGATAAAGAAGATTCTACCCTTCTTTAAGTTAGTACAGAGCATGGGCAGTGCTGGGCAGACAGCAATGGAAAATATATACGTATATATAGGCAGTGGATAGTTGGAATAAGTGAAACATTTGCACATTTGTATGTAGAGTACCATATTTGTTTGAAGAATACTAGGAAGAGAAATCATTCAAAATGAATTTGAAACAAATAAAGGTCAGAAAAAATTATTTTATTGTTATGTTGTAGGTTCTGATATCATTGGAAAAAAGTTCTAATATTCCTTCCAACTGCAGGGGAAATAAAAGACATGTTGTATTGTTTGGTATTTCCTAAGTAATCTGTTTTGTAGGCAGTTACACTTGAAATGGAGTTATGTTGTAAAGCACCAAAGCCAAGGAAACTTTGCTTTCCCTCCCTTCCCTTGGCACCCTCTGACAAAGACCAAGTTCCTCCTGAGTTATAGGTTCCAAGTGTTCTGCACCAGTGACTTGCCCTTTTATTACCACATAAATCTGTAATTGCTTGGTGTTGTCTCTATTTAACTATAAGGAGTCTGATAGCCAGAAAATTTCCCAAGGACCCAGAGTTTAATTTTGCTTTTGCCTGATTACAAGGTCTCTTTTCTTCTGCCACCATATTTAGGAGATGTATTTAAAACAAATGAATCAGATCCTTGGGAATACTCCATTTGGGGAACACTGTAGAGCTGAAATGGTAGATACATCTCCTGTGAAGGCTGCTTCTCTGCTAGAAGGCTATACCATTCAATGGGATGAAAATTTGAAATTTTCTATGTTATGAGACCCCACTCAAACAAATGCAGGTTATCCCTGTGTGTGTCTGTCCTCCCTTCAGTATTGGTAAGATGTGAATAAAAGTTAGTCATTGGTTTTATCCTGAAATACTATAAATGCATGATTGTCTTTAATAATTTCACCTTCCTGGTAGGCCTTGCATACTTCCCAGTAATTATCAAGAATAAAATTGAAGGAAACTTAGTGTATCTTCTTTAAACTTGTGGTCTGTAGAATTAATACAATTAGATTTTGTCTTGGAAGTGAAAAAATAATAAAATGAACTACTTTTTAAAGAAATACATTATAAATTTAGAAAACAGCGAAAGCCAAATAATATTTATTCTCAGCGGTACAATTACCCACATTTAAGCATTTGTCTCCTATTTTTATAGGCTCTTCCTATGCATGTTTTTATTCTGTTTTACTTGTGTTACAATTCATTGGCAGCAAATCCTCCCACGTCTCATTAAGATAGGAAGTGCAACTTCTAACAACAGGCAGATACTTGGTGGGCTGGGTGCAAGCTAACAGAGAGGAACAGAAAATATGTTGTACATGAGAACTCAGTTTTCTTCTAAAATCAGTTTTTCACTGTCCCTCACATTCTCTTTCTCTCCTTTCCCTTCCTCATTTTTTTCTAAACGCATGAGTAAAACACAAACACAAAGCAGGCCACTGTTTAATCTGGTCATCAGGCCTCATTGTGCAACCTCTTAGTTAAATGCTGAGACACTGAAATCAATCCATTAAATTCTGGAATGCACACACAGATTGTGTATATGACTCTTAGATGCCTTCTGATTATTGAGTCCTGAGTCTTTGAACATCAAAACTTGTTGAAAACAATGTGCATTATATTCAATTTTCGGGTAGAGCAGTACAGTGTATTCTATCATTACCAAAGGATCCAAATATTATCCATTCATAATGTCATGTCCATACACACTACCTTAAAAGAAGCATCTGCTCTAGAATTAATTGATAGTGGAAAATGTTTCTGAGGACCAAAGTAAGAATGATTAAACAGTTGACATGATTTTGTTATTTGGCATTCTCATTCAGTTATTTCCAACACTGCTGGACTAAGGCAGAGTGACTAATAAACTTTTTCTCCCCCACCCTTTCACTTGCAATCTATTAGATATTTATTTAATTCATTTGGTGTTCAGGAATATAAATTTAAAAACCTACTCTATACAACTTCCAATGAAACAAGTGATTATCATGCTCCGTGAGATAACCACAAACCAAAAACAAAATGGCAGCATGATTTACAACTAGTTTACAGCGTTTTCGTGTATTAAAACTTACATGCTCAGTGAATCCACCAAAAACATGACTACCTGCTCCCAGTGTGTTACACACTTTGCTAAACAGGTACCAGAGGGATTCACGAATATGGATATTCTTATCCCCAGGGAGTTAGTGATAAGGTTACATGAAAATCCAGGATAATAAGGTTAATGGTAAGGTTACGTGAAAATTCAGGATAAACCATTTTAACTAGAAATCACAGTGTAATGCTTCTTTAAAAGAATCTGCTTCACAGCTCTGAATTTTGAAAGTGTTTTACAGAACAAATTGAATTGTTCTCTTTTTGTTTGTTTGTTTAGTGAAAGCTTATAGACTGAACACAATGACATTTTCTTAGTTTTTGTGCTTCCTGAAGCTTTGTGTATGGTTTAAAAAATTTTTGTTTGAGACTGAGTTCAACAATGTAAAGGCATTGAAATATGAAAACAGGTATAATGATAACAATGATGTTATTTTGTTGTTTAAAGGGAAAATGAATGTCTATCACTTAAAGGAGTTTACTCAAGTTGAAAATTAAAAAAGATGAAAAATATTTTAATGCTTTCTTTACATTAAAAAAACATGTCATGGATGACATGCTTTTTTTCTTCTTTCCTGAGGCGAGGCAAAAGTATTAGATACTCCATTGTAATAGAAGAAAAATAAGAATACTTAGAAGGTGAATATTAATGTCAGCAAAAGTTTTTTAGCAGTTACATTTTATTAAAATGTTTATAGCTATTATTTAAGGTATTGATAATTTTCAAATAATTTTATTTTTATTGATGAGTAAGACAATGTGCTCTTGAAAAAATAATTCCAACCATACAGAGAAATATGCAGAATTGAAATTCACCTGAATTATAACCTCCCAATGATCTTGTGAGCAAATATTTTGTATTTATGATGCCTGCATTTATGTGCACATTCATGCTGCATCATCGTGCCCATCTAGAAATGAATGTAATTTTATATTTTGTAGCTCATTTTAAGCATAAAACTCATCTGTGAGCTATGGAAACCTTTTAACATGTTGTAAATGAATTGTTGGTGTGACTTTAATACTGTATGCTAAAGGCAAGACATCAGATTAGTATCCAGCAGAGACACTCGGTTTTATTCTTCCTCCAACATTTGGTGACTATATTGACCTTCTCAAAGAAGTTCTGCTCTTTAACCTTGTTTCATTTTTTTGTTAAGTTTTGACTTAGTATCTACTTCTAAAACTTTACTGTCCTAATGTTTCACCTTTAGCAGAAGAATATACCTTATCAGTAACTTATGTTTTCAGAAACAAATAAACTTTAAGTGTTACATGCCCAAAGTTTTAATGTTGATAATGAATTACTTTCTCTTTTCAATTAGTAGTAGAAAAAGATTGCTTTAAAATTTGGAAATCTATGCTTCATTTACTCAAGGTAAACTATTCTGACACTCAGAGTGAAGCTTCTTGTTAGAACATTATATACTGTGCATGTTCATTACATATGAATATAGTTTTCATTTCATTATGTTTCACAAGCCCCATGACATGCCAGCTTTCCTGCTTAGAGTACATTTCTATGTGTCCAATTATATAGGTAATATTTTAATGATGAAAAATAATATAAAGACTATTTATAAATATAATTATGTAGAGGTCAGAACTGTAAAAATTGCTTTTCTCATAATCACTGTAACTTAGCTTTAGTGCCTAAATTATATTATAATAAAATTATTTTTATACTCCTTGTGTAACTAGCCTTGGTTCTTGATAAGAAATTGCAATATATTTATCTAAATAGAAAATAGTTTTCTTATGTTTTATAGTCCTTTTTGAAATATTTTTTCCTAGTGCATTGGAAATTATAAATTGAAATATTTTGGATATGATGAAATAGAACCAAATTTGTGAAAAATTATTTTATGAAAAACCTTTGTTCCTTTTTATTTAATTCTTCAAATTAACATCTGTTGAATGATAGTAAAGAACAAAGTAAAAGTGACTCAGAATCCCTGAGGTTTAGCATCATGAAAATCTGCAAGGACAGGCATATTGGTGCACATATGTGTCCCAGAAATCTGGGAAGCTAAGCCAGGAAGATTGCAAGTTCAAGCTCAGGGTGCACAATTTAGTGACTTAGAAAAAACTTGTATCAACTGAAAAAAAGAAAAAAAAAAAAAACCTGGACTGCAGCTTAGTGTGAAGGCCCAGGTTCTATTTGCAATTCTACCAATAAATAAATAAAAATTGTGAGTTTTGAGCAAGTCACTTAACTCTCCTGAGTCAGTTTTCTCTTCTACAGTCCAAATTACTTAATATAATAATACTGAAAATGAATTAGAAATATAAGCTTCAATGAATTTGTTTAATATTTTATTTTTCCAAGATTATTAAGCTCTTCTAAAAATAATGTTCCTGAAAAATAAAACTGAACTAAGAATTCAACTACTTGACAATTACCTTTTCAAAGGTTAACAGCACACAAATAAACAGAATGACTTTGTTTGTGTCTCCAGTTCATTACTGTGCATGTTCTCATTCATTTTTCAGCGAATAAATACATATTTAGAAAGCTCTTAGTTCATCTTCTATTCATAATAGGAGATTACATGGAGGCAGTTGTGTTGACAGATTACATGGCTATCTTATATTTCACGAGCTAGAATCTAGCTGAATGATTTAAATAAATGAACTGAACAATATATAACAATAATAAACTGACTCTTTTCATGATGATTCAGAGTACATTTGAATACACACAAACCAACCTGGATCCTCTACAAGATTAAGCTAACTTTCTTGTTAAATTTTGAAATATGTTTGTGAGAACATAAATGAAATCCTGTTTTGAAAAACATATGTGCAAAAGATATCATACTAATCATCCATACTATGAACACATTTCTAAATGATCTGCGAAGTTTTGCTCTATTCTCCATTGACCCTTTAACTTAGATTCCCTGAGGAATCCTTATGGGAATTTTTCCAGATATATCTATATTGATCTTTTAAATCTGTTTCCATATAAATAAAATTCATGCTACCTGGAGAAAAAGACACAGAGATAAAAATTAGTAGTGTTATAAATCAATAACAGAGGATGCTAAAAATGCAGCAGCATTATTTTGTGTTATACTTAGATTTAATTAATATTAGGCAAGTAATCATTAGATATGTCTTCTACAAACCTTTATCAATTTTTTGAAATCAGAAAACATTTTAAAACTGACAGATTTTCAAAGCGTCAGGTGTGTGTTGTGTGTGTATGTGTGTTACTGTTTGGAACACCCCCATATCCATTCAGATTAGTGCAATGTGATTTGTTCTGCAGCTGCTTCAAATTAAGAACAGGTGTAGAAGACAGATTATGCAAATACTCATATTAATGTAATTGTCAAATTGGTGTGTTTACCATTGTGCTTTTAAAGAGTAGACTGTACTCCCATTTTAAATGTAAATTAGCTTCCTTCTTGAGCACAGCGATTGGGTAATGAAACTTTGTCCTGGCTTAGAAATAAATAATTTCTTCTAGATTGTACCAGAATTCTAAAACTTGACATCTATCCCCAGTAAATTCTTTCATCTATAAAAATGTCAAGTCTTTATCATCTTTAGTATATATTTAACCACAATGAATTGTGAAAGTTTGAGTTAATTTTAACATGGGACTACTGTTTTCTTTATTTTGGTCTATCATGATTGCTATGATAGCTTTTGATTGCCTTTTATCTTTTTAAATTCAGAATTTATCTTAGCTTTTCTTCTTTATGAGCCTAAACTCTCAAGAAAATACTCTTTGGAGACATCATATTACATTTGCTATAATAATTTGTTTCATGTAATCTAGTTACTTTTTGTTTTAATACCTAAAATGCTGAAACACTAATTTTGATCTTTTAACCATGTTTTGTGATTATATAGCACCTTTTTATTATCCTCTTGCATGCATGAATCTGTGTGATAATGTTGTACTTTCCCATTATAAAATAATAAATTTTTACTGCTATTAGGGTTCTAATACCCCTGCTAAAATAGGGCTTTCTCTTGGTCCTAAACTGGTTTTCTTTAGGGACAGATATTTGAGATCATTATATTTAAGTGGATGACTAACACTAGTGAAAAGAGGAGTCAGCCAGTGCTGTCTCACAGAAGTCGTATTTCTGAAGATCCCTTAATCTCTTTTTTACCTCTAATGAAAGAAATATCCTAAGAATTTATTGTTAGTTTAGTTTGGTACAAATATTCAGTGTTTACTGTGCTTACTTAGCAGTGTGTTTGTGCATTCTCATTTCACAGAATAAGAAACTGAGGTTTAGTAAAGTTAAATTCCATTAACTAACATCATATGGCTGGTAAGTTGAGTCAGGTTGTAAATTCAAGTCAGTCTAATCCCAAACCAATGTGCCCTCCCTTTTATCACCAATGATATACAGTCTCTTCTTTGCAAGTCATAACATCACAGTGTTTTCATTCTGTTTTCCTTGGAAAATGAGATCAAAATAAGGAGGATGACGAAGTATTAAATGTAAAGACTACCTTCCCTAGAGTGTCTTCAGTGTATGGAATCCAGTTGTATTGTTTGTGGGTAAGGCATGGCCATAGCCCCTGAGAGAAGAGGTGTGAGACATATGGACAGCCCTGGAAGATCATCACCACTGCCATTCCAAGATTCCAATGGAATGGCGTGAACTCCTTCATCCCCTTTGTTTCTGGTTGAGGAAACAACGTTGAGATGCAGTGGGACTTGGTAATGGACTTAGATGCTCCTAATCAGTGTGTTCACTCATCCTGAATAGCAGTGGTAGTACTCTGCTGAAGTTGTTCTTGGCGTCGTGACACTTTACATGTCAAATGGAAAGAGATTTTTGGTTGGTCCTCTTCCTACAGGGTTCCTCTCTGCTTCTGAGCAAAGTCAAGAGGGGTAAGAAGCTAACAGGAACCAAACTGTAGTCAGAGGCACCAACAAGATAAGTTTTACAAGCACAACTTGCAGTCTCTGTTTCTCATTAAAGAGTCTGTCATTTACCATTATTGGCAAGAAAGGAGCTGCCACTGAGACAGCAGCAGATAAAAGTTGTAGATCCAAGAGCTGCTGCTGCTTCCCCTGCAGGGATCAGAGAAGGAACAGCCTCATCCTCCAGGCCCCTTGTGCATTAACAGGGCTCACCATGATCTGAACTGTTCCCCCCTAAGAAGTAAAGTGTAACAGCAAAAGAGATGCTGTTGCTTTCTGAATTTGAGAAAAGAGTATGATATTTTTGTTTTGATTTTATATAGTGGATGTTCATGCTTCACTCGTTGAATGAAGTCCTTAATATGAAAATATATTCCCATGGGGGAAAAAATCACTGAAAAGTAATTACTGGAAAGGCCTTGGACAGTCCACAGTCTCCAAGGACATGGAGGGTTAGTGCCTCTGTGAAAGCACAGGCAGTAAATGCTTCATTGCGTTCCTACCATTCTGCTTTGGATATTTCTGATCAGCTCGGTGACACATGCCCCGCACAAGTACTTTGAATAAGGGTTTCTTCTAGTTGGATGCTTTGTGTAACTCTAGGAGACTATCAGCAAGTGTGAAATTTTTAAGGAAATTTATAATTATTTGTTTTTTAAAGGAAACACCTCCAAAGCAAGTTGACTGCTACTCTCTATTTAATACAGGTACTATGCTGTTTTATTCTGAATATTAAATTATTTTCACTTGTATTGTTTGACAGTAATTTTATTTTTTCAACTCTGATATTAATATGCAACATGATTTTTTTTCATTAAGAAAGAATAACTTTTGCTTTAAGAAATGTTAAATGCCAACGTTAGGTCCGTGGGCCCAAACCTTACTGAAAAATGAGTCAAGATGAAAAATCTGAAGTTGATTTTGCATTCAGTATCTTGATTTGAAATATTCAGAATATAGACTTACTCACAGACTGGAAACTGAGGTAATAGCCTATGCCAGCCATCCTGAAAGCCATTTCAATAGATTCTGTACGTTGGCATTTGTTTTAGAAATAATTGCATGCAAATGTGGCTTAACATCTGTACTATGTCTTTTAATCCTAACCAGGCATTTTCCATTAGATGTAGTCTGAAAATCACATTAAGAAAAATATATCATCTGTGAAATTATATTCTGGAGGCCCTAAATAACAAAAAATGGGCAATATTCAGTTAAATCTAGTTCAAAGTGTTCCTTTTTTAACCCCCAAATTGTAAATGTTCATTTTACTTTCCTTTAATTCTAACTTATAAAATTGAGAACACTTGTTTTTCCAAATTTTCTTGCTAGTTTAATCAAAAAGGTTTCTTGAAAATGAATACATTTGTACATCTGTAATGTTATTTTCTTACATGTCACTTGGTAATGCAAAACTGAAGTTTATTTTTTAATCTCTAATGACAGTACAACTCAGATAAGTTAAAATTTAATACTCTGTTTCCAAAAGCAGAATTTTCCAAGGAGAATTTTGATAATGAAAAAGTTTACCATAATTCACTAGTGTACTTAATAAATTCGGGAAGAATATTAATGCATAAAACACATACATAGCCATATGGAAACAATTAAGCAGAAGGAGAAGTCCAGGTAAACAAAAGTAGTTTCTTCCATTGTAAGAATTTAAAAGAATATATATTTTATTTTGTTTTATTATGTATTGGTCACAGTTACTTCTTCAGAATTGCACTAAAAGAAATCCAAATACTTCAAAATTTTTAATGTATTTGCTTGTTCATTTATCCTTAAAGAGAAAAAGGTAGTACGTACGTTTACTAATGGGAAATTGGAAGTGCATAAAGGTCATACTGACTTACATGGTGTTCTCAAGTATCCTGATTTCTGATTCTTTTTCTGTCTGCATTGTCTGCACTGTCTCTTCATCAGAATTATTTTTCTATGATTTTGCTGGGCTCACTGAGCAAGTCCAGCAAGGATCTCTGAATCTCTGGATCTCTGAATCTATCGGATTATGTACATTTTCAAGTCTTCATTCAGTCCTCTCCTTTGGTCCCAAATGTTCCTCACTCCCTACCACTCCAACTCATTTGTAAACCAGTGCCTTTCCTTTTATTCTCACCTAATGTAAATGATTTTTTGTTTCTTATCTGCCAAATAAGTATCTCACCTCTAGGCTCCTACAGCGCCCTGCCACACATCTGTCACACCACTTATGATATCTGTCACTAACAATTGGTCTTCCCAATTTGTCCATACCATCTTGGGGTTCGTGACTCCTGGTGGACTTTGTATCTTGGTTCTTGACCTGGTGAGCAGTGTTTCACAGGATTCACAGCAGACAGATGGCAATGTGTAAATAAAATACATTCATTTATTTCTATCAAATGGCTTATATTCACAGTTTTTTTTTTCCCCCTGACCTCCAGATGTTCATGAGAAATTCAACTTCCTATTTGGTAAATAATCTAAAATACTGTCTTGAACAAAGCCAATAAACATAGGACAAGGAAGAAACATACAACAGTCTACCAGTACTCTGCAAGACTAGCTGATGTATCTACTGAGCGATAGATTTACAGCCTCTCAAAATATAGTAACTGCATCACTTGTGGGAGCTCTATGTGCATCTTTTGTTTTGCAGCCACTTTAGACACATGAAAGATCCTTGATTAACATCCCTGGAGAGTCAAGTTGTCTGTGTACTCAGTGATCAGATGTAGGTCTTGTCCTCCTCCCAGATAGGAGCCAGGTCATCTGCCTCCTCCTTGATCTTAGCCTTACCTGTGGAGACAGCCTGACTCTCTGGGTGAGCAGGGTCCATCTCTTTTCTATTCTTGGCTCCTTCACTGAAATTTCTAACAAGGGTGCCAATTAGTGCCAGTTATGATGGCAGCTTTCCGAAGTGAACAAGAATGGAATTGACTAACAACAGGGTGAAAGATCTGATTTTAACATTGTTATGTTCCATAATCTTTGTTAATTCCTTAACAAATTTTATGTTTTAAAATTAGCCTTACTTTAAAATTAATTTACAATATTATTTTAGGAGTGTCAGTGAATTTATTGGATTAATGTGATGTACTTTAAAATCTCAAATCCTTCAAATACTTCTGGTATCTGTATTGAGAACACAAATGTCATTAAATTTGATTTTGTTAATGTTTATCTAGCTTTGCTTTGATTAAACATAAAAAAGTTTCTTTTAAAAATCTGGATTTTATTTAACAAGGAATAGTGAATGAGTATACAATCATAAATTAAAAGATTTGAAGCACTGTTTTCCACAATAATCAGTACATTAATAAACTGTGGCAGTGTTTGTTATTTTGTATTTAGCATGTTTTATTTTGCCTGTTTTTCATATAAATTTATGCTCTGTAAGCCCGGCGCAATGGTGCACACCTGTAACCCCAGCATTTAGGAAGTTGAAGCAGGAAGATTGCCATGAGTTCAAGGCCGTCCTGGACTACTATATAGTGAGTTAAAGGCCAGCCTAGAACACATAATGAGATCCTGTCTCAAAAGAAAAAAAAAAAAGTCTGAAGTCTGATTACTTATGTTTACATTTTTATTGAGAAGTATTTGTAGAATTATACTAGAAATTTATGATTATATCATTTAAATTATCAAGCAACCCCAAATGAGATAGTGTCTTTGCCTCAGTCATATCACTGGTCTATCCTACAAAAGTAGATTGCAACCTCAAATTTGCTCTGAAACTTATTTTACAGCTATGAATATTTAACCTTAATTTTGGTAGTGTAGCCACTAATTGAAATATGTTAGTGTTAGTTTGTGTTTTGCTCTTAAGTCACAGGCATGAACGTAAGACTTAAACAAACAGTAGACAGTACTCAGTGGATACAGGCCTGCTTATAAAACACAAAGCTAGACAAAGTTTAGACCTGAAAAAACAGCAGGCGGAGAAGGACCTATAGAAGGGATCTTTGCATTCCAGAGAGTGGACCTGATGAACTCCCACTGTTCATTATACAGATGTCATTGCTTCGAGTCCCACCCGTTTGCATGTGGTGAGGTGCAGCATGGAAGTAGTTCGCAAAGGAGAACACTGGAGCTTTTATTGAAAATAAACAAATGAATACATTCTCGGCAGACAAAAATAAACAAATTTCCTCTGTAATGTTTCCTGTAGAATATTAAGTTGGTTTGCTGCCAGATTTAGCCTCATCTTCACCATTGTCTTCCTAAAGAATTTAACTCTCTCAATGCCAAGAAAGCAGCAGACCGCAGAGCACTACAAGGAAATAGTACCAAGTGACAAACTGCATGTGAAGATTTGTGACATTTACAGTTTCACCCCAGTTTGTGCAATCTGTCAATGTATTTTAAATGTTTACTCCCTTTAAATAAATGTAGCATTAGCTACATTTTATTTCAGTAATTCCTCTCTTAAGGGAATTGTGATCTCTAATGGAAGTTTTCAAATGTGGATTCTCATGTGGAGTGATAACAGTTTTGTACATTGCTTACCAGGTAAAAGAAAACATACTGTTTTTTAAAATATACACCAATCCATGAAAAAAAAAGAATAAAACTTACAAAATTTCGTGAATTAACTTCTTGTAATATTTTCCATAAGCGTAGACATATCCTTTAAAATGTCTTTGTGTTGGTGAGTGTAAGTAACCCCCAGGCTGGGCAGAAGCACTGTTCTCTTTCCCTTGTTATTCCCACAAACCCTCATTACCACCTCTACCACCTGAGCTTCTCCCTGACCCAGGGAGACCCAGGTTGGTGATGATGTTAGAGACACGCGCACTATTTTGCATCATTCTTTCTGATTTTGCTATAGCACTTGATTTTCCAGTTTTCCAAATTGTTGCTTCCCTTACTCCTACTTCCATGGAAGTTGCTAAATGTTCCTACAGAAAGTCACAATATCAGAAGAACAATATCAGCTTAGCCTGTTTAACGGCTGTTTCACTGGTCTCTCATCTCTACCTCTCCTGAAGCCAGTTTTAGCTTTTAGTGTACTGCTAGAGGCTCTATCTTAACAGCTATTCCCTTTATGCTCAGTAACTTTGTCTCCTACTTCAGAGACAAAATTTAGAGGCCATCCGGCAAGAACTCCCTGTGCCTCTGGCATCTGTTCCAAAATATACTTAGATAGGCATCTCTGATAATGTAATTTTGCATCACACCAAGGTTTTAGGTTTTTTTGTTGTTGTTTTGTTTGGTTTTTTTTGTTTGTTTGTTTGTTTTTTTTTTTTTTTGTCAAGCAAGGTAATGCATGTTTGTGATCTCAACTCTCAGGAGACTGAAGCAGGAGGATCACAAATTGAGGCCTACCTGATAGCTTAGCAGGAGCCTGCCTCAAAATAAAAGCAAAGTAAGAAAGGACCGTGGCTGTAGCTCAGTGCAGAGACCCTGGGTTCAATCCTAAATTTTTTTTTTAAAATTTTTCACCTACATCTTCCAGGACTTTGTTCTGTCACCTGAATATTTGGTTTTTTTGTGCCTTTGAAGTTTCCAGGTGTGTGTGTGTGTGTGTGTGTGTGTGTGTGTGTGTGTGTTCCCATCCTTAAAACCAAAAACACCAATAAAACAATATTGTTTATATGCTCATTTGTTTTAGATTAGAAAAACTTACTAATTTTCTTTCATTGTTAATCTTTTGGAAAGATTGTTTACATCTCAGCTTTTATTCTTTACTATATTGTAGTTCAGTTTCTGTCCTTCTCAAATATATTATGGCTTAGTTTCTGTCCTTTCTACTATTCCAGAATAGTTCTATTGATTGTCAGTCACAACCTGTGACAGTTGTATTCATGTTTCACCCTTTGGACCCTTCAAAACATTTGAGACTTTAGATATCACTCCTTCGAAGAGTCCTCTCTCCATCTTTTGTTGCTTTTTCTTATCTTCAGTCCGTAACTTTTTCTGTCCAACTTGTGTATCTATGGTACTAAACTCTGGCTGCACATTATCCTTATTTGGTAGATTTGTTAAAAAGCCTGGTCACAAGTTCAGGTAGGGAAGCCCAGGAAGACAAGATCTACGAGCTCTCCAAGGGATGCTGAATCACTGCGCAAGCTTAGAACCCTCCCTTTAGATGAAGCACTAGCACAGCTTGTCCACTCCTAGTGGCGGCCTTAGCACCACCGACAGTGGTGATTCTCAGCTCTGTACTTATTCTGTCACATCTCATGAAGGTAATGCATAGAACACCAGAATGCTAGTAGAAACAGAAATACTAATTTACTATTTTCAAATGGAGCAAATTTTCTTCCACTTCTTGAACTTTTTCTCAGTGTGCTCGTATCTTGCTAAGGGATGGCTGCTGTCAGTGTAAACTCGCACCCTCAAGCTTTTCACTTGTCTTCTTTAAAAATAAAAACTGAATCCACTTTACATCTGGACATAATAGAATTTCTTTTTGTCTGGTGTGAAGAATTCTTCACAGCGCCAGTCTTTCCAGACTTACCTGTCACTATTTCTCCCCTTTTTGATTCTACTCTTACCATATCAGAATTAGCAATTTCCTTGGCACAATCCTTTGGATTTTCCCCTTCTTTCTTCTCTCTCTCTCTTTTTCTTTTCTTGGTACCAGCAATTGAACTCATAACCTCTCATTTGCCAGGCAGGTGCTGTGCCACTGAAGTATATTTTTGTTTGTTTGTTTTTTGGTACTGGGTATTGAACTCATGACCTTGCGCTTGCCAGAAAGGTGCTGTGCCACTTTGCTATATTCCCCATCCCTGCTGAGTTATATTCACAAGTAATAAATTTCTGTTTTTTCTCTGAGACTAGAAAAATATGCCTTCTCACAGTATGGTCAAACTTCTTATAATTTCTTCACCAACATATTTTTCTTTGTGCTCCATGGATAGCATTCAAGAGTTCTGTGTACTCAATTAGGAAAAATATTTTCATTTTCACATGTAATAAAAATTCAGTATTCTATTGTGTCTTTAATATAGACATTAACAAAGAAGTACATTTATTAGTACTTCACAAATGTGGCTTTTTAATATTTTGAAAACTGAATCTCCACCTAATTCCTTTTCTAATATATTTATCTATTTTATTTTATTTTATACAGCTACATTTTTTTCTGGAAAAGCTATCTTAGTTTTTACCAGATTGGCAAAGGGGTTGAGGAAGAGAAAAACCAAACACAACCAAAGTCGCTACAATGACACATGTTGTATTGAATCCTAGTCTCTAAGGCCGTTTTCCCATTGTCCTCAGGAGGCAGAGATAATTTCCATTCACTTTTATATGCACATGGCTAATGTAGTTCATAGTATCTTGTAGCTACTGAGAAAGTGTTGACTGACTGAATAATAGACTGCACGTATTATAAATTACCTGTGAAGTAAAATATCCTAAAGGAAGGGCAGTTTTTCTAAGAGTATGACTGTACTGTTCTAATTCACAATCACCAAATCGTTTGTAAAATGCCTATCCCACACTGTAGCCCAAATCATTTGACTGTGACTCTTTTGGAATATGGCTTTGGATTTGCAGTTGTAGCAAGCACCTCCAGAAATTCTTCTCCACGCTGAAATTTAGAATGAACTGTAATAGATAGGATCCACAGCAACCTTAAAATAAATAAATAAGAGCATGGATATTTAATTTCAACTTGCCTGCAAAATGAGTCTTTACTAGCTGCACTGTATTCAGCCTTTTCAGGGTGGTGGAGTCTGTTTCATAGGGAAGCAAGACACTACTCTTTCAAAATGAAGACTGAAAATTCATTTGGCATGTGCCTGTGTTGATTTGGTTCTCTGGGGTACATGGTCTCTGATTTTCGTTGACTTACTCCAGACAACATACCAACTCCAGTACTCTGGTTCATTCGGTTCATAAAATACTAAAAACTGATGATTTCCAGACATCAGTTCTCTTACATCCACCTCCACTGTTGGACCTAGGTAGATTTTACACTGTTCTCACGGTTGGATTGGGGAAGAATGAAGTACTGTGATTTTTCCAAGTCATCCTGGGACAAAGGTCCATGGCCTCTGTGTCTCTGGGACAGTTTTCATCAGATATATTGAATATTCTAAAAATATGCAAACAAAACTACAAACGAAACTGGTGGAATGGGAGAAAGACCAATCAACAGTTTATTGTTGTTCACTGTTTTAAAGTTGGATTTGTTCTGTACCATGCCAAACACACCCTCAGTTCTTAACTTTTCTGTATTTTTGTACTGTTAATGTGGAGATCACTATGCCACTAAAGTATACTTTTATCTCAAATATTGACAGACACAAAAGTTTTAAACCTGATGAAGAAAAATTTCAACATCCTTTCCAGCCAACCCCAAGAAACAAATAATAATTGAAAAATACTTTCACTCGTGAAGAAAAATGAATACAAAATACCCATTTTCTATGGAAAAAATCACATTAATTATTTTGAGCCAAGGTCTCCCTCAAATACTGAGTTGTCCAGACTGAGCTCAGATGTGCCATCCTCTTGCCTCAGCTTCTCAAAGTGCTGACATAATAGACCAGGTTCACCAGCCCAGGCTTACTTGTCTTCCCTTTGTAAAAAATTTTTGTCATGCAGTACCTACCTGTATTAGCTTCTTGCTTTGCTGCACCAAGATTCTAAAGAGAAAATAAATCTATTTGGATGGAAGAGACTTTGATTTGTATCCTGAGTGCTCTGATAGACGTAAAGCTGTTTGAAAACTGATACATTGTCTTGGGTGTTTTTGCATCCATCGCAGTAAGGAATAGTATTTATATATAATAAGATTTTAATAGTTTTTATTTGAAAAAAAACTGAATGGTGCTCTGAAGTAATAATGATAGGTAATAAGTATTAAGGGCATAATTAATAAGCATTAAATTTATGGGTCTCAGCACTTTTCTCAATAATTTTCAAACCTGGGTGTGTAATAACTTGATGATAGTGTTGCTTATGACCCCCTTTGAAAGAAAGGCCAGAGAAGCTAGGTATTTCCACCAAGGCTACACCACTAGTAAGTGTTGACTAATAAGTGGAGTCAGGATCTGAACCCCCGGCAGACTGTCTCCAAAGCCAGTATTCTTATTTTCAATACCAAATGACCTCTTTACTGTTTTAACAGAAAACTATAATGATCCATTTTTAACTGGAGTTGATTCCCTCTGAAGTTAACATTGAAAGCCCATTGCAGTGCATTACCCTGGCCTTCTTACTGTTAAAAGGTTTTTTGGTGCTTATTTGAAACAGATGCAAACGCTTAAAACATCCGTTCACATTGCGTTTTCCTGTGATTTGCTGGAATATGTCAGGTTGCCTCCAGGAGACTCATTTCTAAGTGTCTGTCTGATTTCATTCATTCGCCTTTAAAAACCTGCAAATTCATGGGTCTGTTAAAGCCTGGTTGGTCAGAGGTTCATTAGTATCTCTTGCTAACATCTTGTCTCTGTCTATTGTAGAAAGCTTTAAGGCAATTTTGAGAAGAAACTGGGTGGGTTTTTCAAAGCACGATTTCTCTAACCAAATCTGTTGGCAAGATATGATGACGGGCTAATGGTTGTGCAGTTTATTTTCACATACTTTTGACTCCAGGAATTATTCATTGTGAGTTACTTAAAAGCCTTTGCCTTTAAAATGGGTTACTTTCTTTTAAATTACTGTTCTGCATTAAATTCAAGTTTAAGTGCACCTTTCTTTTTCACAAAGTTTAACTCTTTATTGGTTCCTAGGCTCCTCTGATTGTTTAAGTGTTGTCTTTTATAATTTATGCAAAGTGGCAAGGGAAAGAAAATGTCACTATGAGTACACAGCATGGGTAGTCCTGTGTCTCATGCCCCCCAGGCTAGATTAATGACAGTACCATTATAAAGTGCCCCCTTAGTAACAAAAAGACTTAGTATAGGTGTTGATAAACCACTGTTTCTGGTTAACAAATAAAATGCATCTTAGATTTTAGAGGATTAAAAAAAAAGAAAATATACTTTGTCCCAATCAAAACATATATCATGTCTTTTTGATGTTTCATAGTGGCCTTCAGAATCTTGCTTTATGTGAAGGCTATCTCTGTATTTATCACTTAGAATCGTATGTGGGAAATGTTTGAGGAAACAAAGATCATATATTTGAATTACACTTAGATTAACTGAAGTTATGCTTTGAGTCAGTTTTACTACAAATAAGGAGCATTCTCTTTCGCAGTGAAGTCTCAGGATTCAATTTAATCTCAGAATTCCACAATCGTAGAGGAACATAGAGCAGACCTCCGTTTAATGAAATGCTTCTCATACCTGTATCCCTTAAATGGTGACGAATATTTTATCATAATACCTGAATAATTTTTATCATTATATACTTTCTTGAAATTTCCTGTTCAGATTCTCCTCCATGGCTGAGGCATACTCCTCCCTGTCTTACCATTTCTGACCTGGCTTGGATGGCAAATCGGTATCTCAATCCCTTTTTTTTTCTTCCTGAGCCATGCATTATAATATTGGATTTTATTTGAATGCTCTTGAAAGAGTGTGAGGTGATGCTGCTTTTGTATAGAGATTCATCTTCAGTGTTCAATATAAAGGTGTCATAGAGGTTTTGAAGTTCTGGTGACCGTCTAATTTTGGTTTGTGATGATGAGTCTGTCTGAAGATTTTTTGTTTTTGTTGTTGGTCTGTTTTATTGTTGTGGGATGGAGTGACATTTCATTTGTAAGGATGCTTATGACCTTGTTAAATAGCAGTCCAAAAATTGTGTGGCTTGTTTTGATTTTAACCAAAGTTACAGCTGCCTAGCTGTAAAGCAGTCAGTTTCTCTTATTATGACTAGTTCTTCAACTTGTACTGTTTTAAATTGCCTGCAATTAGCATATTTCAACCTTATTTTTAGGTTTAAATTGCAGTGTGAGAGTGTACTCTCCTCTTAGCTAATTAGTGCTATCAAGGAACAGTAGGTTACCTCATTAGTACCATGTGCATTTAATTAAAGAAGAGAAAATTGGAGTTAACCTCATAGTTAATATTTTCACAGAGTGCTACAATGCCAACACCTTCAATTGGAGTCACACCCCTGTGTATCTAATTATGCACTAGTGCCAAATAAGGTTAGCAAGGGTACTACAAGGCTGTTGACAAAATAATTTAGATGAAAACGTTTTTGCTGGATTCTGACAGTATAAAATAACTTGAACATTTTTCTCCCAGTCTTCATCTGCCAGCATCAAGTGACATAGTTCTTCGTAAGAAATGGAAGAAAAAGAGTATTTTGGAAGCCATTTTTCCTGTCTGAATTAATGTTGCTCTTATCATGAAGAAGACAGCACATAGTCATGTAACGCATATATGATGTTTCTTAAACAGAACCCCTGAAATTCAGAGATGTATTTGAAAAGAATTATTTATAAGATGTAATATTTACATGCATCAAACCACTACAAATATTCCCTGACACTCTTTCCATGTCCCTCCTTGCTTTTCTTCTTTCCTGGTGTAGTTATAATTTCCCCTGTGTATCTTATAAATGGGGATCATCCTTTCATATCATACATGAAGTCTAAGAATGTGTTGTCACATGGTCTGTTCAAATGCAGTGTAATCCTTTTGCCCTTCAGACAAAATCTTTGAAATGTCTAAAGCTACTTAAGTAAAAAATGACATTCTATGTCATTTATCAATAAATAATCACTTTGCTTTTACAGATAAAAATGCAAACTGTACGTTAGAGTATAGAATAGATCTCAATGCAAATGGAAAAATTCAACAGGTTTTAATAGATATTATAGACTGTAATTCCATAGACTTACACTATTCGATGTTGATATTTGTGACACAGTTACACAAAGCCAGATATATTAAAGAGATTATTATGGTGATTGTTCTTACATTGTATCGCAATTCAGGATTTATGTTCATTGTTATTGGTTATTGTTGACTACAAGTAAGCAGTTTAGTTTCACAAAGTTAAATGAAAATAATTAAATTATAAGGACAAAGAACACCCCTTGCTCTAAAATCTCAGTACCTTTGAAATCTATAGAAGCATTTATAAATATTGGTCATAATTATAGTTTAGAATTGGGAACTGAGATTCCTAAGGCAGGATCATGATAGATAATCAATGAACATTTTTGGTCATTGGTTCATTTATTATGACTGAAATATGCAACATGTATCTGCCAGATTATTCCTATTTTTAAAATATATACTAGTATGAACTGTGAAACAAAGATAGGAGAGTTTTCCCTGTGTTGACCTACAGAGATAATAATAATCTCCAAAATATGAATCTTAAAAATAATAATATACATTATTAGTTTAAGCCTTAGGACTGAAAAAAATCCAACTCCTGATTCTTTTTGTTTAATCTAGGAATTGCTTCCAGAAACAAAATTATGTGTCTGTGGCCACTCTTCTGGTGATGGGCTTCCTCACAACTCATTTGCAGTAAGTTCCACTGGACAATCAGCCCTGCAGCCGCTGAGCACGAGGCCATGGGCCCATTCCTATTCATTAGATTAGCTGTGCTCCTTAGCACGAGTAATCAAGGGGCGACTGATGTGAAGATACAGCTGGAATTGGTTGGTTTTCCATTATTGCTTGTGTTCTGGCTTCTCCTATGTTTCATCAGATAAATATTGCAGTTTCTGTGAGTTCATGAAACAAAGTTTCGCCTTAATGTGAGTCTATAGCACGAACATGGTTTTCTTGAACTTTTAGGAATAATTTGATGAGCAGGTGTTGACATGCAGAAACTATATTGACATCGTTTATGGATTAGTCCTATACACATGTTAGAAATATATACTGTTCTCTCTCGGGGAGCTGCCCAAAAATATCCCAAGGCCTAATGCACAGTGTGTTAATGTGTGTGTTTGTGTATGTGTGTGTGTGTCCTGCTACTAGAGTGTAACTTGTCTCTTTAGACTATAATATTAAATGAAAATTACATTTCTGGTGCAGCTCACATAGCAGTTAGCCTTGAAATTGAATAATAATTCTAAAGTGTCCATTCAAGTATTTTTAAATAGAATAACTTCATGTTTCTGCTTAGCTTGGATTCCACTTATGTTGTTAAGAAATCTGTGAATATGTAAAATAATATATTTTAATAGAATTTTTACTTGTTTCCTTATGAATTGATAATAATTCAATCTCAGTAGGACAGGGCATTCCTAATTTCACTCACTCAAATTTTTTAGATAACCCACACATAGTATTTCCTAACTATAATTGATAGAACACAGCATAGTTAAGATTTTTACTATCAAATACTGTAATCAGTTTTCTTCCTCAAATAAAAATTACATGATTCCACACCATAGTTTAAGAAAATAGTATTTTTAGTACAGAGTCAAATTGATATAGAATGCTATTATTTGTGAAAAATATGCAATGCTTTGAAAAATGTTGGCTGTTATCTAAAAGTCAACTCACAAGTAGATAGAGGAATAGTATGCTACAGTGTGGAAATGCTAAACAGAGATTATAAGAAGTGTTGTTTGTGATTCTGTGAAATGATCTGATTTGAGGTCTTACGCATTTTAATCCTGAAGTATTTGGCCTTCTTAACTTTCATTGAATTAATATTTGAAAATATTATTTAAAAAATGGTGATTTTACTGAGCTGATGGAACTAAATTTATAAGAAAGGTGAAAATAATCTTAATTGCTAAGTGGTCTCTATATAGTTTCAAGGAATGTAAATTTACTGTAAACTTCAAACATAATTATATACTTCAACTTAATAAAGAAGGTATACCCAAAAATATACTTTAAAAATTAGCACATTAAAAGTGGGTCAGCATTCCTAATTTGTAACACTGTCCCTGAAAAAATTTCAGTGGAAAAATTGTTTTTACTAGAATGAATTATGAGCTGAATTATGAGCTAACTACTAATACTATTGGTTCTATATCTAAAATTATTTCTACCTTTTTTTATTTCCATCCTAACTAGTGGAAAGAAACATTTATATTTTCACTGACATGTTTTCAGAATGGAGGCGAGACAGGGATAAAGTAAGTAGCTGACCAAAGGCCACACTATTCATCAAGCCAAAGGCTGAATTACCACCCTAGTTTGCAATGACCAGTGTTACTGATCTTTCCAAAGCTGTGCCAAATTATTCATGGCTGCCCCAAGCCCTGTATTGAACAGGAGTCTGATGTTCCGTGTGTGAGAGACATCTGGTCTCTCAGGTAAGAGAATGCCTGCTGCGTTAGTGAGGGCTGCTTTGGCCAGGGAGGAGGAGAACCTGGGAGTGTGTATGCCAGGCGCTCTTTCTCTGCCCTGCAGGTTTCCAGATTTAATGCTTTGCCTGAGTAACTGAGCATCTTTGCAGAATGCTGTCTTGGCTTTCCAAGTCAAGAGAAGTATACTTAAATATTATTAAGTAGGTATTCGTTTGCCTTTATTTATTACATGGGATGTAAATATTCTGCAAGCTAAAATGGCTGTAAAATGTGATTTAAAATTGAGAAGCTAACTAAAACAAGCACCATCTATTATTCATAGTTGACAATTTCTGTGTGATGGGCATGGATCTCTTGTAATATTCATTAAGTTTTAAAAGTATCAGTATCCTGAAGTGGTAATCTACTGAGTAGGATTATTGGTAGGCCAAAAAGAGGAAAGGTGTAAAAATAAAGTAGAGGCATCTGAAGCCAATTATATTGCTTTATCATCAGTGTGACTAACATTGATACAAAATTCTGAACTGTTGGAATAGTTCATGAATTTGTCTGGGGTCCTACGTAATGCCTATCAATGAGTTAATTTAATATCACACATATTATTTCACGGCTTGTGAACATTCTCAAATAAAATGCCACACTTTTTCAGATGTGTGTTTCAAAATGTCAGATAAAATGAATTTTACCCTCTCCCCTACCCATACTTGCTTAAAATATAATCCTTTAGGTTTATTAATAAGACTGCAGTAAAATATCATAAGTTGCAAGCAGAAAAAGACACAAGCACCACATGTAGATGGAACTGTAAATTACTTTAAATAAATAGTACTGCCTATGTCATAGAAAATAGATGTCAAAAGTTCTCCATCATATTATCTTCTTTCATGTATTAACAGTATCAAGTTACTAACACAGTGTGTATTATAAATACAGTGCACTTCACAGAGGTATTTCTTCTGTTTGGGTTCATTACAAACCATCAGTCATTAGCCATTCTCGGAGTGCTGTAGGTCTAATATCACATTATTGAACAGTAGTGATGCTTTATATGTCGAGTAAATTGTACTTACTGTGTCTCTATGAGTTCATTGAATACTTGGCAGTAATCATATGAACCTATACCATTGTCTTTATGTGAAAACTGTAATTTTAAATTCAATCCATGTTTTATACATAAAGAAATATTTGGAATCCATAATACATTAGTATTCTAAGCATAATATAATATCCTTATTATAATTTTGATTTCTCTAGAAAAGGCATTAATTTATAATTTTAAATGACAGGAGTAGGAGAGTAAAGGAGATTCATTTGAAAGATTACTTTGCAATACTTTTCTTATTAGTGTGTGCTTACAATATAGAATACTTCGGTGCAAACTGGAGAATCAGTGCATCTTCGTCTTTTTAGTTTCCTTTCCTTCCCTACCTTTCTTCCTTCTTCCTCTGATGTCTTTCCAAATCTTCAGAAATGTTTGCCTTTTTGTTTCCTACCTTCCCCTCCTTTTTAAAACTTTTAATTTATTTGTATTTTAAGTCTCCCTTATAAGCTAAGGAATGCCAAATTTAACTTTCCATGTCAGACTATTTCACTCACAGTTGTTGTGTCAGGTTCTATCCGTTGTCTTACAGATAGCATGATTTCTTCCTTTCCAAAAAATGCTTGTTTTTCGTATTCTTTTCCATTGGCATCTGTTTTAACTCTAATCTGTAAAGAAAAAAGTATTATCCACTTACTTTACTTTTCTTTCAACCTTTATTCAGTGGTAGATTCTTTTCATTTTATCAAAAATCTTACAAGTGGGTTACTGTCCAGATGGTGAATTATACTCTTTGGCTTCCCTAACCCTAGATAGTAACCCAGTCCACTGCTCTGTAACAATACCCTGTTGACACCTCATCTGCCCAAATGACCTCGTTAGCACCTGCCTGCGCCTACCTCTTGTTAGTCTAACCTACAAGTTTTTACACCTAAATAAATACTATTTTGTGTAGAATTTTGCCTGTTAGCTCTAACTTCTAAGACAATTACGAACAATGCTTATGGCCTTTTTGTCTTTTGGGTCTTGTTTTTAAAGCCTTTAAAGTTGGGCCAAACAAATCTTTCAATGAACAAAATGTTTTGCAATTGTAAAGCAAAAATGAAATTTGGCCAGCCTTCATCCTGTTGGTTTATACCTTGCTTATGTTAAGTTCATAACCACCTTAGATCTTTCTCCCTGTCTTCCTCTCTCCCTGTCTCCCTGTCTCCCTCTCAACCTCTTTCCCTCTTTCCCTCTCTCCCTCTTTCCCTCTCTCCCTCTCTCCCTCTCTTGTTCTTCTCTCTCTCTCTCTCTCTCTCTCTCTCTCTCTCTCTCTCTCCATTTTTCCATTTAAACTTACATAAATCCTACCCAGCCACAAATAATACATCTCATGGGCCATGAAGTCAATGAATTGAGTATCGGATAAAATTCGTGACTGCTTTAATCCTTATTTTCTCAATTGAAACATTAGTAGTACTCACCTCTTAGGCTGGCAGTGGAGACTAAATCCGATAAACTTGAAATGTTCTTAGCCTGATCACTAACACATAGTAAGTGTTCAGTAAATGTTGAGGCTGTAGGACAATCAACATTTTGTAGCATGGAAAAGAGACAATCTTTTTGAAATACATTAAAATATGCATTTAATATCAACACCAAAAGGAGCAATGGCCATTATTCTGTCACGACTAAAACAGAGGGCATTGATTCCCCCTGAGAAGAAATTCTTTATATTCATTAACTTAAACAGTAACATAGAAAAATCATTATTATTCAAATGCTTAGAAATTTTTCAAATGAAAGATTGCTAAATACAACAGAAAAAACAAAACCTGCTTCACCAGATCTAAATAATGTTTTCTTGACACACCTAAGAAATTATACCAAATTTTATGGCAGCATAATTCATCATTGCAGGAAGCAGCCTGTTTACCAATCAACTGATGTTCGGATAAATAAAATGTGGTAGATTATATATTTATGATCTATATAATGATATTCATATATATGATATATAATAATATACATATATATGATATATAATGATATTCATATATAATGATATATAATGGTACTCATATATGATATATAATGATATTTATATATGATATATAATGATTCATATATAATTATATATAATGGTATTCATATATATGATATATAATGATATTCATATGCTATATATTAAATGCAATACTATTTGACCACAAATTTGAGACATTTGTAGGAAAATGGATGCACCTGAAAAATATAATATTGTGTGAAGTAAACCAAACACACAAACTTGAATACCTTATGGCATCTCTCATTTGAGCAAGGAAAAGTACAAAGCGAAAAATAAAAGATGGATAGAAGGAGACGGGGGATGGATATCTTGCAAATGGGAAAGGCTCCAGCTGACCGAGAGGAAGAAGTAGTAGGTAGAACAAGGACAGGCCATGTACAGGAACCTAATAACCTCCATAGTGTTAGCATTATATGACACCAATGAACTAAGGTTGATAATATCAGTAAGAATGAAAATGGGGCGGGGAGAATGGAGGAAAGGGAAAGGGGTTACAAATGACACAAGATGCATATGTGCATGGATCCCCTCCCTAAGATGATGTGGGCTTGCTTTAGTGCATGTTAGCATGTACTCATAAATTTTATTGAAACATTAATTGAAAAGGTAGGAGCAGTGATTATCCACCCTATAGGTTATCTCTGTCCAGCGCATGGACATACATATATGGCAGTGTTAGCAGCTGCGCGTGCCAGTGCCAGCGAAATCGCCCACAACCTGTTCTTCTTTCCTCTATCCTAAATGAATTTTCAGAAAGTAACTAGCGGCTAAAGATAGATTGCTAGTTTTTAGTCATATTCATAGTTTTAACTAGCATGATAGAGACAATTAGGGAAAATGCAGTAATATTTTTCTACAGTGTTTTTCTAAAACCTTGTACTGCAAGATTTTACTCTTCATTAGTGTAAAGATAAGTAGTATTGACTTGAACGCACTATGCAGCAGGATAAATTAGATTTGTTATTTTACTGTGTTTATCTTTTAGTGATTTTTCAATCACTGTTACATTGGTGTTGGTACCAGCATTCTTCAACAGGAAATAATCTTTAAAATAATGAAATATTTCAAACACTTCCATTTCAGCTGACTTTTTTAGTGTCCTAAATATATAACATAATGACCATGGTAAAGCTACTGTGAAAAACCTTCTAGATGCTTCATGTGAAACAGAATGAAAGTTTCTTCTTTTGAAGCAGTGCTTGATATTCATATGCAACTCTTTGATTAATCTTTTTCTTGCCTGGTGTTGTAGTAATTATCTTTATACACCTCACTCTGCTGGGATGTAGCTCCCTGAGTTCAGGTCGTTCTAGAGACCTCTCCTGAGTGATGGCCTCTCACCTTCTATTTTATCACAATATTTGAGATTGCCTTGAATTCTCTTGATGTCGGCTCCAAGAAGGACCAGTAGCAGAGCTTTTGAGTGGAGGTTCCTCTTTGAAATTTATAATGAATAATTCACTCCCCTTGATGATTCACCAAAGCATTAGTATGGCAGAAATCAGAAGCTGATGAAAGGATTATTTATATAGTTATGTGATGTTGTTGTTGTTAATATATTTTTCATCAAATAAATTGATACACACACTAGAATACATATGTGGCAATAATATGAGTTTATGGTGCCTACCAGGGCAGACAATATTTTTCCTTTATATTTTAAACTTTTTTGTAATGAGCTACTAGTAATAATCTCCGCTTATGACATATAATGTGCATTAACTGCTAATAGTTCACTCTATTAGTTCCTGCATATTTCTGAATATCACATAGCAAAGTGTATATCCTGTATTTTTTATTAGTATTTCTGTCCCTAGTACATTTCTGTAATCATTTTAATATGTTAATAACCACAACATTACAGAACATAAGCCATCTTGATGTATGAATCTTTATGGCTTATATATAACACACAAATACATCCAAGTCGATCATAGATATATGATCAATTATGTAAAAGAATATATGTGCACTTTTTTCAACCTATAAGTTCAACTCAATTTTCTTTATCTTATTAAAGTTAAAATTTTTACATTTGTAATTTTTATTAAGAGGATGAATTCTTTGTATGCATACCATAAGAAAGTATGGGCTGTAATTTTTATTACTTGTAGAGTTTATATACCAATGTATGTTTACTTCAAAATATTTCTAAAGTGTCCTTACTTCGGCAGCACATTTCTAAAAGATTTCTAAATAACTGGATTATTTTGTCTAGTTTTACTACACAGAATTATCAATTTAAGTGCCCCATTGCCATTAGAATTTGAAACTGTATTATACTTTAAATTTTTAGTTAGAGGAGTTCACAAAGCTTCGTGAGACCAGAATTCTGTTATAGTCTTAATTGTATAATGTATCGCATAATTTAAACAAGCTAGTTTACTTTCAATTAATAATATTCCATTTCTTACACATTGACAGTACTGATAAGGTAAAATTTTGTACCAAGTTAAAGATTTCAAGATATAACTTTATTCATATTTAACATTAAGTTTGAAAAGGCTTAGGCCCTCACTACTTTTCCCTTTTAAGTCATTTTGCATTCCTTCAGACCTCACCTGGTTCTCTGTTAGGAGAGAGATTGTGATATGTTTTGCAACATAGGCAGAAACAATCTACCCTCCAAATACTGAGTAACTGTTATGATGCTGCAGTTAAGACTATGTATGTTATGCAGTAAATATTCTATGTGTAACACTGTAGCATTCGTTTTAACTTAAAATTTTATATGAAAATAGTCTGACTTAAAACAGATGATATAAAATGAAATAAATTTATTCATGTTTGAAGTTTTACCAAAAGACAGGCATCAAGTAAGCATCTCAGAGATATATTCATATGCATTAATTTTGTGAAGTTGTGTATTTAGTTTTAATTCTGTCCAAGAACCCACTTAGTTTTTCTAAATGTTGCTAATCATATTTAACTAAGAAAAGATGAAAAAAATGAGGTAGATTTCATAATTGCTTTTGAAATTACTATACATATAACTTGGCTACTTGCAGTTTGTGGAGGATACTCCTAAGGTCTCAATCAGATCTTTGAAATGGCTTTATTAAAAGAATGAAGCATTACAAAAGAAAAATTTAGTGTTTGTGCATGCTTTCCTCAAATGTTTTCATGCGAATGGTGAAATTAAAAATTGTTGACTTCAGATTCTTTTATGAGGACTTCAACCAGAGGAGAGGGAAAAAAAACTAATTTTTTAAAGATGTGTAGGATACACCAAATTTAGTCTGCAATGTTTGAAGGAATAAGCCTCATGATTATCAAGAAAATCTTGAGTGAGGAATATCTTTGAGGAATAAGCCTCATGGTTATCAGAAAATCTTGATTTCTATAGAGAAAAAGAAAACCTGAGGACTCCCCTGCCTTTTCAAGTTGTCTACTTGACAATATATTGTGTCTCACCAGTTGACGACAAGTGTTTAGTGGTTCTTTCATGCTATCCCTATCTTAAAAGATGGAAGAAACAGGTAAAGAGGACATATTAGGTATGATATTGAAATGTGAGGCATTTAATATTAAAGCCCAAGATGAATCCTTGGTTTGACCAGATTAGATTCTAAGTTAATGTGCAATTTTATTCGTAAAATATATTCACAGCACTTGTAAACTGAATACCTAAAAATATACAAATGAGTGTAGAAACTAGAATTTGATCAAGAAATAATGGTTCTAGATGAACCCTGCCAATTATCTTGAACTATCAGTGCTACCATTATTAATTAACCCAGTTGTGTTACCGATATAGCATAGGATGAATGACTGCTCCCACTCCTCTTTCTTTAACTTGTCCAGACTTGGCAGTTGCTCAGTGCCTGAAGCTTTAACAATATAAGCCTTGTGATCTCATGCAAAACAATCCCTCCTGCCAGAAATCTGGCTTATTTTCTTAATCTTTTCCCACTATTACTTCACAAACAAACTGTGAATTGCTCTCTTTCTGTTCTCAAACACACACATCCTTTTTTTTTTTTTTTTTACTTCTATCTCTGGATAACCTCTTCCTTTATCTTTTCTACTTAACAAACTCTACTGGTTATGCAAAGCCCAACCCAATTAGTATCCCATTCTCCATCAGTGCAGTCCATAGTAACTAACCCTTCTTTGGTTCTTGTATGTCTATGTTTTCTAATTCATGCTTTTTTATTCTTACAAAAGTCTCTGATACTCTGTTCTTGTCCACTCTTACTGTTGAACATATAAAATGAATAACTTGCAATACCAAGCCAACTGTTCAGCAAAATGATATGTAATCAACTGCACTTGGCAAATTTAGACACTGAATGTGGGAAATGTATTTCAGAACTCAAACATCTGTAGAAAGTCTAAAGACAGAATTCATCATTATACTGAGGAATTAGGGATCAATAGGCAAAATTTAGGATGAAGTTTTAAAAAGAATTATATTGGCAAGCACAGTCTTTGGAGATATATATCAAAATTATACATATAATTTATATGTATATATAATTTATGTGTACAGTTATGTGCAACACTGCAGCAGTCAGCAAGCACTCCACTGGAGAGGATGCCTTTTTGAAAGTTGTAGTATCAATAGACCAGAGGTGCATAATCTTGGAGGAGATTAGGAAGAGGAAAGGAGTACAGAGAAGTCAGAGACACTGGCCAAGGGAAGAGAGAGAAACAGTAAAGAATATTAACGTAACACCCTGGAGAATGAGCGGCCAATGGTGTAAGGATAGAAGATGCACACATATGTACACTCACATGTACACAGTTGTCACTATCTACTTTTTAAAGATTTTTTAAAAGACTATTTTAAGTTCACAGACAAATTAAGATGAAGATGTAGGATTTTCTCATGCATCTTCTACCCTCATAACCTCTTTCCATGACCACCATATGCACGAAAATGGCATGTTTGTCACTGTTGATCCACTGTATTGAATCATCCTTGTCACCCACTGTCCATTGCATTATGGTTCACTCTTGGTGCCATGCATGCTACAGGTTTGGCAAAGGTATACATACTACATGAACCCACAATCGTAGTATCAAGAGAGTATTCATTGACCTAAAATTCCTGTATCCTCTGTTTACTTATCCCTCCCTTCCTTCTAAATCTGAAAGAGATTGTTTCAAAGCTATGCATGTTTGGTATATCACACGCTGAAGTGTAGTTTTAGGATGTACAACGAGACAGACAGCAAGTTGTTAGTTTTGGCAAGAATTTGTTTAGCAAAACGTACTCATTTGCATTGACTTGAGTGGTGACTGAAATGGGTGTTTGTAGAAAGCATAAACTATTAACTAATCCTTCGGGAAAAATTCTGATAAAGGGCAGATGATAGGATTGTGGTTTGTAACTGAAATCAAGGAAGAATGAATAGAGCTGAAACACAGTCTAACAGGCGAATGAGTGAAAAGCAATAGCATCAAGGTTACAGATGGGTCGGCTGTATGTTTGTCAGCAAACAAAAGGATGAAAAAAATGCATGGCTACACCATGGAACACTATTAAGATGTGAAGAAGGATAAATTCAAGACACTTGTAGGAAAATGAATATAGCTGAAAAATATAATGTGGCCGGGGATTTAGCTCAGTGGCATAAGTGCCTGCCTGGCAGGTGCAAGGTCGTGAGTTTGATCCCCAGTGCTAAAATTATATATATATATATAAATTTATATATTAATATATATTATATATGTAATACATACGTATATATATGCAATATATATACATATATTATATATATACATATATATTATATATATACATATATATTATATATATTTATATTTCTATATATTACATATATATATGTCAGTGAAGTAAATCAGACACAGAAGTTTAAATACCATATGGTATCTCTCATTTGAGTAAGGCAAAGTGTAAATAAAGAGGAAAGCAAAGGGTTGATAGAAAGCAGGAGATAATTCTTTGCAAGTGGAAAGGGGTACAGAAGTCAAAGTGTGAAGGGAGTTGGGGAAAGGAAGGGAAAGAGCAAGAAAAGGATTTAAGATGTCAAGTGTGTGTACCAGACATACCCTCGATGAATGTAAACATTATGTTGTCAGAGAGAAGTAAAAATAATATTAACAAGCCAGGGATTTAGCTCAGCAGCACAAGCACCCTGCCTGGCAAGTGTGAGGTTGAGTTTGATCCTGGTACAAAAAAAAAAAAAAAATTAACAATACTAATGAAAATGAGAAAAGATGATCTAGAGATGGAGAAAGAGAGGTTAATGGGTATGGGGAAGGGTATAAAAATGAATCAGGATACATTATGACATGTACCCTAAGAAGCGTGTAAACTTTGTGTAGCGCAGATGTGCACTAAAAAAATAATGCAAATATATAATAATGTATCTTTGCTTTCAGTCTGAACTGGGTAGCATTTAAGGATGAGAAGACTCATACTTACACTAATATCTCTTTTACATTATTAGTTAAATCTTTATATTCCTGTTACTATCATTTTGCCCTTGCTCTTCAATGACATGATATCTAAATTTTGAACTTTATATCAACTTTTAGGAATTCGTAATTGAGCACAAGCCATGTAAAAAAAGGGAAAACTGTGCTTATGACTGTACAGATGGACTAGATGTGACAACTATAATCTCACTCTACTTGTTACACTTGCTGATTAAAAGAATACATACTCATTAGAGTTAAAACTTAGCAATTATTTTTCCTCAAAGACTACTATCATGGTCATAGAGTCAGCTTCCTTTTCTTCAGAGAGTTAAATGGGTTGGGATAAATGTGAAGAGCGGTAATTGTTTTATAACACATTTGGACATATTAAGATTTTAACTTTTTCAGGTAACTGGTGGATTTTAGTAATTAAGAAACTAAAGGTTTTCATTTTATATAAAAAGCTTTTAGGGCTAACATAATACATCATAGGAGTAAAATACATGCAGAAACATTATGATAGTCTCCTATACATTGCATAGTAACTTTTAAATTGTAACAGCAACCCAAGAAGC